>APFE031383701.1:88741-109613 GCA_000404065.3 Pinus taeda
ACTATGTCAAGAATGGGGGGAAATTAACCGTGTTTTTTGCAAGTGGAATATATATTGTAGTCTCTTTCAACCATGAGGTTACACTTTTGAGGAGAGATGACAACTTCACAAAAGAAATTCAATCATTTACTGATTCCCCTCAATCCAAGGTTTTGTTGCATGGAATTTGGGTGGATTATTGGAATATCCTTGTGGCCTCTGATAAATTGTAAGTTGAATACCATTATTTTCTCAAATCAAATGAAGAATTTCCAAGGAATATTTCAAGGTGTCCTTTACAAATCAATGCTTGTTAGATTGTTCATTTGGGAGGATAGGAAAAAACGTTTATTTGATAGGTCATCATGGTTATTACATAAAATTGCAATTCCCAATGGATTGTACTCAATGAGGAAAATAGTGCAGTCAAACACTTTAACAAGAGGGAAACCCACCAGCTAAAACCAAAGAGACAACATCCATTGGGAATATCTTATGCTTATTTCCACAAGGAGATTTCAATGCTAGTGGTGGCTAGGCCAGTTAAGATATGAGTTATGGTTTGGATTATATATGATTAAACTCATGAAGAATGACATGGGAGATAGGATAACATTGAAGGAACTACAACACGAGGGAGTGGGTTACTCCTCTATGGATGTCCTTAAGAAAGCTATATTGGTGCATCCCCTTGAATTGAAGATTCTTGTGTGAGTTTGAAAAATGAAACCACATTCAACACTTGTCTCATGAATGAGAGCAAGCCCATAGGGGAAAATATATCCGAGGAAGTCCAAGAGGGCCCTCCAAGGCCACATGCATTGATTATACTATGGCACAAAAATTGACCGCACAGGGGTTTAGATTAATTATTTATTAATGTCATTATTTCAATTAGTTGGTTGTATTTCCATTATCATTATTTGATTGAAATTATGTCTGACCAGTGTTATTTTCCTGTAGGTAGAAGGAAGGGCACAAAATGTTGGTCTACACAAAGGGATTAGTTTTTCTCATGGAGCCTTCATAACTAGGGTTTCCTTTCAGAAAGTGAAATGGCCCCTTCCAAGTTCCAAGAACCTTTCAATGAAATCAATGGCACATCACCAGAAGATGGATGAATGAAAGAGCGGCATAGTGGAAAGAAAAGAGGCTTGCCCTAGGCTCAAGCATCTGCAACATTACAACATATGGGAAACATGTTTTCTAGGGTTTACGAGGACCCTCTATGACCTCCTCCCTCTCTCCTTATTCATAATGTTGATATCCCACAATAATATCAACAACTATGTTAGGCCTCATTTTAGCATGTAACAATCATTAGGCTTGAGAAGGAAGTGAGTAATATCAAGAGTCACAAGGGTAGTTAAAAGGTCATGGGGGAGATCAAGGGTCACCATAGGTGAATAGTCACCTCATCTCCTTAAATGTGACCTCATGTCTCATTAGGAGGGGTACTTTAGCTCTTGAGAGGAGGCTAGGATTAGATAGTTGAGTGATGCTTGATATCTAGATCCACTCAGCCCTTGGAAGCTAATAGATGGAGCTATAGTGAGGCTAGGGTTTCGCAATGGGCAATGATATGAGTAGTTTGTGTTCCGTTGTTTGGTTTTGACCAACTTCTAGTTATGTACTTGAAATTGCAGTATCATTAATAAGTTGATGTTCTCTTTATTCAACATTGATTCCCATGCTTACTCATGGTGGTTGTATTGGCTCTTTAATACTTCAATATATTTGTATGTGTGTCGTCATATACACAATATGTTATCGACTAATTCATTTTGATTGCATGTATGTTTTTCTTTTGAATATGTTTTTACTTGTTCCTTGCCATGTAAGTGATCTATTGCAAACTATTTAACAATTAACTTCTAGCATGTTCCTGCTTACTAAATGTTTAATTGGTTCTCAGCTCACTAATCCCTCTCATGGCATACCTATTTTTATTATTGTTGAGACTTATTTGTATCTTTGTTTGTAGTTTGTCAATCTTGGGATGATTCTTGTTTTACAGTTTGGGCATTTCACCCTTGTCCACACTCTAACGCCTTATCATTTCATTGTTATCTAGGCAATACCTTCTACGGATATAATTGATCCCTCTAGTCCAATGAGTGGATCTAGTAATAATTGAAACAAATATATGCAAACTTTCCTAGTTTATATCAAAAAATACAAAGGAAGATATATGACCTACCTCACTTAGGTGCTAACGCCCGTTGCTATTATTCTTGATCTTCTCGCTTCCAATTTCGATTCTCTTTATGTCGTTGTGGATTAATACCTGTAAGGAATATCAAACAGAGACAACAAAGGCATACATAGCATAATTCATTCTAACATAAACTATGTGACAGATCAAGGAGTATCACACTAAATGAGTAATGATTTACACACTTATGGAAAACAAACACATAATGTATTATTAATAGAAAGTAAGGGTAGCATACAACCACTTAATCCTTGATGTTGGAATCCTCGTTTGGATGAGTTTCCAAGCCCTACCGAAGAGCTTCAAGCATTCCTTTATGCTTAGCAAAATGGGTAGCATTTAGGCATATTTTCAGCATAGATGGGAAACCAAGCAATAGCCAACCAAAGGTAGATGGTAGGGGTTTGATTTATAGGGAAGGAGATGGATTTTAGGTTCCATAAAAGGAGGGATAGGTTCCGCATTTCAAGGAGAATATCCATGAAATTAGGATCAAAAACTAGGAATGGGAGGTCTTGATATAATCATCATTCAACTGTAACCAGCTTGCAATTCTCGAGACTTTTAGTGGGAGAATATTCTCCTCCATTTTAGGAAAACTACATGAAGGGGGCCAACATAGATTTTCCTATCAAAAGGCATGCTTCCAGCACTAGTCACTAGTTAGACAAAAGATTACCAGTGCAGGTTTGTCTGCTAAAAGTAGCGTTGGATTTACAAAACAAGGTTTTGGACAAGTTCTTCAAATTTTCTTTAAGGAAAGTCTTATTCTTCCTTCAAGGATGATTTTGAACATGTTTCATGGTGAATACATTGGTTTTGAAAAATTTCATCACTTTGCAACACTTGCGACATTGACAACACAAAGTGTGACACTTAGGATATGAGACTGGGAGTGCGAAAAAATATTGTATAACGGATACCCCCTAAAGCATAAATTCAGAATGGGAAGTGATGGTTGAAATTATTTACAAATCAAGGCAATGAATTTGGAGAACCACCGTCAGGATACCTACAAATCAAACATAATACAATATATCTGACATCTCTGATGTAAGTATGCTCAAAGTGTAAGAATCTAACAATACATAGATCCACGACATGAATGCAACCATCTGACTAGAAAGGATCATGTGCATGGATCCACGGCATGGACGTAGACATTTGAATAGAAGGGATCATGTGTACAATCATGAATACTTAATAACTCCACACAACCTAGATTTATGAGATGAAACCTAGGGTCTTCATCTCTGTCCTGATCCAACCAAGTACAAATATAACCATGTGAATAAATGGGTTAGAGTCAAACATGGTAGAAACCACCTGATTAACAGTCAATGATGTAAACCATTAATAGGCACGAGATAAACCACCAATAATGAAAATGTCTCTCAAGGTACAAAAACACAATCTACGAGTGTTAACAATGAAGTTGAAGTTGAACACTTGTAGAATCATTTAATTGAAGGATAGTGATGTGAACCTATCGTAGAATGCGAAGAACCTTCCATTGAGGCATGCAAACTCCAAGGCAATGAAAGAGATTTTCTAGATCATCTTCCTAGAGAATGATATAGAGTCGACATGAAGTGATCCATCGAAGGAGGGCCATAATTTTTCCCACATCATCGACACGAAACATAAGATTTAACAGAGTTGGTAAGAGTGATTCAGGATTGTTGCGGAAAATTCAAACAGGGTATAGGCAGTTTGAAGTGCAAATGGGAATTCTTTTGAACATATCAATGACACGACTCCATAATTTGGAAAGATTTAACTGAACATAGGATCAGAGGTCATGATGACAATAGGATATAATCAAATGAGAGGAAAATGGATTCCAAAAACCTAGTAAGGGAAGTGACGAAGTGATGATAACCCAAATCTGACACAAGATATAGACAAGTGTCATGTCAAGAGCGAATGTTGGCTTTACACAAAAAAAAGGATATATGTTTCTCATTCCCACCACCCCCCCCCCCCACTATTTTAGCGGTACCTCATTATTTTTAATCTTCAGCTTGAAGGGGATACCATATTATTGTCATATAAGTTCATCCTTCGTATGAATCCATCCTAGTATTTTTAAAGAGCCCTAGGAAGGAGTAGCTTGGTCTCATCTTGGTGAAACGTCCTTCATCCTTTTAGTTTTATGAGTCTGATGGAGGGGTAGATTGACATCTTTTTCATGTTTAGAGAGTTTGGAAAAGAGGAAAAAAGGAAACTCCAGAAGTCCCTTTTCGTAGATAGTCTCTCTAATCCAAAAAGGTAGAAAACAATATTCAATAGAACCTCTTAGCCATGTGTGACTAAGGTATTCCTTTTTCGTAGCTAGTCTTCCTCAGTCTAGAAAAGGTTAAACTTATACATAGTAGACATCATTTCATTTACTTTAACGAGTTCAAAAAGACAAGTACTTAGAAATATTTTCATATTTCGAGAGTTAGAAAAGAGCTGAAAGATGACTCAACCTGGAGGAACGAGTGGTATAAAAGGATAGAAACTGGTTCCGATCATGATGGAACTGCTCAAAACATGTAAAGTTCAAGAGGTTGCCTAATAAGACCACTCATCACAGATGCTCCTCGGGTATGGGTAAAACAACCAAGTGAAAGTGTATGATCGGCCAAAGAGATGGTGACGATGGAATGAAAAAACAAGGCTCATCTAGCAAAAACAAGCTGATAAAAATGGCAATCATGAGAGGTAAAGTGGGAATGGTTTCAATTTTTCACAATCTTGAAACATGGGAAACGATGCTTGAATTGGGTTTCATTTTTATAGAATCTTGAAATGGAGACAAACTATGCTTGAGATTTGTTTCATTTTTACAAAAGCTTGAAACAAAAAAAAAAAACTAAGCTTGGAATTGCTTTCATTTTTACACAAGCTTGAAACAGAGACAAACTATGCTTGAGATTGCTTTCACTTTTACACAAGCACGAAACAAAGAAAAAATATTCTTGAGATAAGTTTGAATGCCCCCCGCATAATGACTCAACTCTAGGTACATTCCCCCCAAACTTCATTTCATGCACTTAAGTAGATGACTAGTTACTAATAGGTGGATGGAATGAAGGTTCATTTACGAGATCAAGTGAAAGACTCGACTAGGAATTTATGAGATATAATCAAAGACTAGAACTGGAAGGGGATTTTTTTCATTCTTAATGATATTGACGCAGGAAAAGAAGCATGCTCATGACACCTTATTTTATTTTTCAACGATCTTGACACAAGTAAAGGAACTCTACTCTGAGAATCCTTGGTTCATTTTTTAAGGAACTCTGCTCTGACACCTTAATTTATTTGTTAAGGAGCTTGACACAAGACAAAGAACTCTGCTCTGAGAGTCTTGATTCACTTTTTAAGGAGCTTGACACAAGAAAAGGAACTGTGCCCCAAGGACCTTGATTAATTTTTTAAGGAGCTTGACACAAGAAAAGGAATTGTGGTCCAGGAACCTTGATTCATTTTTTAAGGAGCTTGACACAAGAAAAGGAATTGTGCTCCATAGGGACCTATGCCATTTTTTAACAAGGTTGACATAGTAAATGAACTATCCTCATGGTAACTTATTATAAACGATAAGAGGTCATATTTTCCAAGAGGTTCTCCTAAGATGGGAGAACAATTCTCTAGAAGGAATACATGTCAAGGGATTTAATGGAAAGATCAAGTTCCAATGCCCCCAGTACATGACACACTATATCACTGACTAGATCATTAGTAGACACGGGCATGAAACAGGTGGCCATATAATTAAACTATGGCGGGGGTGATGCCACTTGCATACAAGGAACATTTAGGGAAGATGTTTGATCGGGAGTCAAATTAGGACCAACGAATGAAAGCTAATCAAAGGACACAATTCTTCCTTCATGTGAGAAACATATGACATGAAAGAGAGAAGAGACAAGAGCTCCCATGACATAAACATAGTCATGATTGAGGAGTAAATTAAAATCCAAAGGTCCTTTGACAACCATCACGTCAAGATAGACGATTTTTCCTCCTAAAGTAATAGGCAACTTTAGAAGGCTCCCTAAATGTTAACTAGTTTCTCTATTAAAATCTAACAGATTCTAGGTAATGGCCATAAGCTATGGAGAACTTAAATCTTTCCAAGTAGTTGAGGACGTAATACTAACAAATTCACCTTCATCTATGATTGTTCTAGGTACAGGTATATTATAAGCCTGTACCGTGATCTGAAAGGGCACATAGGAAGGAAGACAATATCCTGCTAGTCGACTCCAATCAAATAAAGTGACTAAACTACTTGTATAGGGTGCCATCAGAATGGTAGGACTACCCTCTTATGTTACAAGAATAGGAGGACCCCCCCCCGTAGTGTGGGAATAGGAGGATTTCCCCCTAATTATTTGTAATTTGAAGAAAAATGAAGAAATTGAGCAGTGTGAAATTCACTCTCTACAGGTTAGATACGATCAACTGAAAGCAGAATCGGGTCAACCATTTGTTTGACCAATGGTTAATTTGGAAATAGACTCATGGGGATTCACTTTCAAAGAGAGTGGGATTGACCAGAGATGAGTTATGGTCAATCACTTGATCAACTAGTGGAGGATCAAGGGAAAACTTCCGAGAAGTAGTCAAAATAAAAGGTTGAGAAGCGATAGGGTTATCCAACACATTAGAGGCTTAATCCATATAAGAAAAAAGGTGAATAGGATGATTCCCTTCACATAAACTACAAGGAAATTTGAATTTCCCCTTTTTCCAATGGACTTTACTATCACTAGTTGAAGGTTTATCACTAGCATGATCTCCTGAGGCTAATGAAAAAGTTTGATGTGAACCTGTGGACCACACTTCTAATATCTTGGGAATACCAAGACATTCATGAAGAAGGTGGTAACCCTTCCAAATATTGCAAGGGAATTTCACTTTATGGGGTTGATTGGAATATTTTCCAACATCAGTTGCATCTGCAACATTGGTTCCTCGGTTGGCCCTTTGCTTATTTTTCTTCTTCTTAATCTTCATTTTCTTCTTCTTCTTATCCACCTAGTTACTATCTCGCATGATTTCACCAGAAGAAGAGGAAGAAGAGGAAGAAAAATGAACAGGTGAAGAAGGCAAAGAATCAACTTTAGGCTCAACTGGAGGTTGATACTGTTCAAGTGGACGAGAGCCTAGTTGAAGAGCAGTGCAGACATTCAGAACCATAGGGGTTGAAAATAACCAAACTAGCAAACCAATGGTAAACCCAAGAAGGGACAACGTTTCCATATAAGGAGCACCAACATTTCCCAAAAGAAGGAAAAGGAAGAGGATTCCCATTAGAGGGGTTTCCCTAGTTGGTGCACTTGGGAACTGTTGCCATTAGTCTTAGCCTAAGATCTACTAAGGAGTATTTTTTATAGGAAGGATTTTTTTTTGCAGTCAATTAATTGATTTTGGAACTTAAAAAATATAAATAGAAAAGGGGCAACTAGGCATAAAGGCTTACAAAGCAACCGTGAACTGCAATATACACCTTGGTGAACCAAGGACTTAATGTATGACAACCAATATCCATGAATTATGTGTTTGGTGTGTCATGATATACAAGGCGACAGACCTAGTTACCTATGGATGGATAGAAAACTATTGGGGACTCCCAAAATATGCACAACGGTACGTGGGAAGATAGTCCATAGTAGTTATTTTTAATGCATAACCATTCAATGAGAGCTTTCCCATATACTTAACATGTGCGGAGCACCTACGATATACCCGAAATTACTAGAGAACAATCTTATACACTTCCATACGTGGAACGATATTTCACCCCTAGGATATAACACAAGAAAATAATGATAGCTCCTATGTTTAATGATGACAGAACACATCTCTAGCCTATGCTTTTAAATGTTTGCATGAAGCTCCAAATGATCCATAGGTTAATTGAGGTAAATTTTAAGCTTACCTTCAGTTAAGTTTCGGTTTTAAGGATCAAAATGATGTCACCTGAAAACCTATGATGCAAATACCATGAAAAAAATATTATTTCCGTTTCAATGAAATCTAATCTAGTAAGGCAAGAGATTCAAACAATGATGCAAAATGAAGAATGCAACAAACAAATCTTTCCTAACTCATCTTTCACTGTCATTTTCCAAATGTAGCCACCAAAAGAGAAATTATTTCAACTTTTATTTCAATGAATGAGAATTAACTTGATGCACTTTTAACTCTCAATCACTAAACAACGTAATCTATGTCCAATGATAAATCTCAAAAAATGACTTTTCAATGCAATGTGATCTAATTCACTCTACGAAAAGTAAATTATGAGATGAAAACTAAATGAATGAAAAATCAATTTCTTTATGAGTTCAAAGAAACTACTACTGCAAAATAAATAGAAAATAAATATTTTCCCACTCATACAAGCAGCAAACAAATATTTTAATTGACTCAAAGTATGGAAGACTCAATCAAAATAACATTTTTACCACTTCAAGCATGGGATAAACTTTTTCACGCTACAAAGAAACTGAAGGTAAACATACATGATCTGATTCACATAAAATAGGGAAATGATCTCAGATATCAAGACACACTAGAGTTTTTAGTAGGAATCCTAAAAATTCTCCCATTCAAAGACCAACGTGGATAGCCAATCAAAACCAGAGGTATGCAGCGTGATTTTTATGAAAAACTTGTGCTAAAAGTGCAACTATAACTAACAAGAAACACACAAAGTGATTTTTTTTAGGAAAATTAAGTAGATCTTGAGAAAAACCCTAGACCTAATACCTAAATGACCAACTACTCAGAGTATATATTGAAAGGTAATCAAAACCAAGGATCATTGAAAAGTTGACCAAACTAATAAAAAATGCCAAATGCAAAAGGAGGTTTGAAAGGGCTATAGGATCCCCAGTGGAGTCACCAATTTTTTGCGCAGGCAATCCTTTCAGTGGAAATAAACAATCCCTCTAGTCCTATGGGGAGATGTAGCAACAAACTAGACAAATATATGCAAACTTTCCTAGTTTATATAAGAAAATACAAAATAATATAGATGACCTACCTCACTCTGATGGTAACACCCGTTTCTATCATTCTCGATATTCTCGCTTCCAAGTTCAATCCTCTCTATGCCATTGTGGATGAATACATGTAAAGAAGATCTAATAGAGACAACAGACGCATACATAACATAATTCATTCTAACATAGACTATGTGACAAATCAAGGAGTATCACACTAAATGAGTAATGAACTACACACTTATGGAAAGAAAACACCTAATGTATTATTAATAGAAATTAAGGGAAGCCTACAACCTCTTAAGCCTTGATTTTGGAAACCTATTTTAGATGAGTTTCCAAGTCCTAACCAAGACCTTCAATCACTCCTTTATCCTTAGAAAAATGGGTAGCATTTAGGCATAGTTTCAGTATAGGAGGGAAACCAAGCAATAGCCAACCAACAAATAACCAAAAGTAGATGGTAGGGTTTTGATTTATAACGAAGGATAGGGAGTTGAGGATCCATAAAAGGAGGGAGAGGTTCCACATTTCAAGGAGAATATCCATGAAATTAGGATCAAGAACCAGGAATGGGAGGTCTCACCTAATCCTCGTTCAACTGCAACCAACTTACTCGTATCAAGACTTCTAGTAGGAGAAGCTTCTACTCCATTTTAGGTAAAAATTCCTTAAGAGGGCCAACATGGATTTTCCTATGAAAAGGCAAACTACCATCGCTAGTCACTAGTTAGACCAAAGGTTACCAACACGGGTTTGTCTGCTAAAAGTAGTGATGGAAGTGAAAAACAAGGTTTTGGACAAGTTCTTCATAATTTCTTCAAGGCAAGTCTTCTTCTCCCTTCAGGGATGCTTTTGAACATGTTTCATGGTGAAAACATTGTTTTTGACAACTTTCATCACCTTGCGAAACTTGCGACATTGACGACACAAAGTGTGACACTTAGGATATGAGACTGGGAGTGCGAGAAATAGTGTATAAAAAATAGCTTGTGAGTGATAAGTGGATTATTTATGCTTGATCATGTATTTACCCACTACCTCTTGTACTAAATTGGAAGTAAATTGTGCTCCTTGGTTAGTAACCATTTCTCTAGGAATTCCAAATCTGACAAAAATATCTTCAAAGAAAAATTGATTATTGCTTGTTCAGAAGCTCTACCTAGTGCCTTAGATTATTTCCATTTGGTAACATAGTTGGTACATACCAGAATATATCTCTTTTTTCTTTAATTAGGGTTTATAGGTCTGATAAAATCTAGAGACCATTTTTAATATGGTTCTAATCAAACTTGTAGCTGCAAGGGAATTTCATTAGTTATTTTTAGTTGGCCCATCCGTTGACAGCTATCATAGCTTTGAAAATATTGTATTGTATCTCTAAAAAATGTTTACTGTGACAAGCTTCAATAATATCAAACATTTTACCCTCTCTAACACATTGTCTAATAAAAAATTAGACGGTGTGTATAAAATATTGCCATTAAGCTAAGTGTATCTTGCACTTTGCTTAATTATTGTTTTTTTCTCATTAGAAGTAAAATGAGGTGGAAGTTTCCTTGAGGACATATAATTTTATACATCAGTAAGCCAAGGTGTTCTAATTTATATAGAACATAAACATTCATCTGAAAACTCATAAAATAATGGAATGGTCTCACTAGGTTTTTCCAAGCGGAATAGAAAGTTTGCTACCTAATTTTCCCTTCTCGGACAATCAATTATAGTAATATTGAATTCCTACAATAATAACAACCATCATGTAATTATACCATTAGTAATAGTTGTATTCATCAAATATTAATAATAGAGAGGTCGGTGTGGATAAAGACTTGAAAACATATGATATAGTGTCGAAAGTTGTTGATTGCATGCACAATTCTTAGCATTTATTTACCAAATACAATATAGTTTAACTCAATAGGGGTTAAGTTTTTTATAATGAATTAAATAACGTAGGTATTGGGATCTTCTCTTTGACCTAATGATGCCACTTTTTATTTCTAGTCTTCGCAGCCTGTCGCCAAGGATCAACATGAGCTCTTACTATGTCTGGTTTTGTTAGATGTTTTGCACATGATGTTAGCACAAAAAATGTCACAAGTGTGTCCATCAGAGGAAGCTCGGAAAAATATTTCCAACAGTATATCACACTCCCATAACCAGTTTCTGGATCAGAAGATATGATCAAAATGAATGAGTGGTTCTTGGTTATGCATGTTTGAGGTCAGTTGCTGCACACAATGACAAGTTTAGTACAAAATCAGTTTTTGAAAGAATCGTAAGGAATTTTTCAAAAGTGAAAGATTTTTTTGTTTATCACATACTAAATAACAAAAACCTCATTTATTTTATGCACGGGTGCTACTATGTGGGAGATATACAATGATATTTGGAGCTTACATTAAAACAAAGCAAAATTTTCATATTTTTCACTGTTTTAGTCATTTTAGTGCGGGGCCGTTCTATAGCCGATGGAAAGTAATTTTGAAAACCCCAAGGAGGTTTTTTTTAAACACAAGCCATATAACAAAACCCTTTTTCAGTTTATTCACAGGTGTCATGGATTGGGATATGTGACTAGATATTTACAGCTCATGTTCACATATTTAAATTTTTAATGATTTTATGTTTTAGATATGATTTTGTGAAACAGATTGCGAGCTACTGGAAATGAATTTCCCAAATATAAGAGAGGTGTTTCTCCATCATGACCTTATCTACAAAAATTTCTTTCATTTTTGTAATGGATGCTATGTTTTAGGAGATACGAGTTCATCTTCAACACCTATTTTCAGAAATTCGGCCCAAGCTTAATGTAACTAATTCTATTTTGAAGAAAATCGTTGAGCTCAATCCCTTAGTACAAGGATGAGAAAATGTATATATTTTATGAGTTTCATAGTGTAGGGGTTGGATTTTGGCAGCAAAGAATCATTTGGACTGTGTAAAGTTTTATTGAATATCATAATAAAGCAGTTTTTTCCCTTTGGATCTGGGATTCATCACGGTGCTGATGTTTAGTATGTTTTTCCTGTAATTCATTTACAGATTATGTTTTTTATGCCTTGTTACAACATTATCTAAGTGATATGTTAGAAAATCATCCATAATGATGCTCCTTTCATGATGATTTTGTTGTTTGTTGTAATGGTTGTCTTAGCAGAATTCATCCTTGGCTAGATGCTCTGTTGAGAAACCTCGTGATTCTCTTTCATCTAAAGTTGTTGTTACAGATTCATCCTTTTTCTGATGCCTGCAAAGTAGTGGGATTTCTCTCTTATACTTCTCACATTTACAATCTTCAGTTGGCTAAACATGGCACTTAATTTGCCCCAGGTTTGCCAGCAGAAATTGACATCAATTCCATAGTCCAATTCATCCTTTCTCTTGTTGTTTTGCCTCAAAACAAATCCAATCAAACTCCTTTGCACCTATACCTAGCCTAAGATCAGTAGCTATATCAGTCATCTCAAGCCTTTAGTGGTCATAATTAGCTGAGATTGACTTGGAGAGAGCCCTCTCCTAACCTGGTAGGGCTAGCTACCAGGCTAAGCGTGGTTTGTTGTGGACCTATAATCTTACCTTTTCAGCCTGAGGTAAATCTAGGCTCTAACATAGTGGCGACCATACTAGGGAAGAAATTCTTTGTTTGTTAGTATTCTTCATTTTATAGACTACAGACGTAGTCTGAAGATTAGCTAGGTAGCCTTCGAAACACTTTTTCTTTGCATTAGCGCAAGTAGATAAAAGCTACTTCAGTCAATCTCTGGTCTAGTCATATAAACAGAATATTTAACCTGCAAATTGCCCCAGTACATGTATCAAGTTAGATTTGATTGTTGATGGTAGACAACAGTCAGACACATGTGAAGGCTGAAACATTCACCTGGCGACTCCAACTCAATCCAGAGATTCCAGCGCTCACTGATCCGTTCATGCAATAAAATAAAATGGTAGGGTATGTGGGAGACCCTATGTTTTGTGAAGCTTTAACAGAAGTTAGAGATCAATTAGTGGATATTGAAATTAATGAAGCATTTTTCATTGCTGTGCTTAAATGTTTGAGATCTCTGAAGTTTCCTCCTAAAGCTAAAGCTCGTTTCTTTGAGTTAGTTGTTGAAAAATTTGAGAAGGAGATTCAGTATTTAAATGATTAGATCCAATCATATGAATTCCGAGATCCCAAAAAGTTCTTGGAAACTCTCCCTCCTTTAAAACAAGAAACAATAGAGCTGCCCGTGGATATTTGCATTGATAGTTTGTAGTTGGAGGTCTGTGTTGAGGAGATAGGGTAGCAAACAAAGTCTGGTTTCTTTGATCCTATTGTCGCATATATGAAGTATTTTTTCAGTTTGAATGATAGATCAAATTGTATTTTACACAATCAGACTCGTTATGTGCATGTATGGCTGTCAGCATTTACATTTGTGTCCTGATTGAAGCACTTTCAAGCAACATCCTTGTCACAGTTACTTGATTGGTTGATCTGGCATTACAAAATTACTTGATCTCTCAATTTTGCAACAAATTGGGTTAGATTTGTACATAAATAAGCTTCCTGGGGCAGCATTTCAGTTTTCGGTATTTGTTTATTTACATATTCCATTGTGTATATGTTTTTGGATTGGTATGAGTTGTTTTGGGTTTGCAGTTGTTTGACCATCCATGCCCAATTGAAGAGGCACTGTCTGATCTCTAGAGATCTATAGTTCTTGGCACCTCCAAGGATTTACCATCCCCATTGGAGCCGATGTTAGTTCGAGTCTTCGCAACCTCTCACCAGGGATCAACATGAGCGCTTACTATGTCTAGTTTTGTTAGATGTTTTGCACATGATGTTTAGCACAAAACATGTCACAAGTCTATCCATCAGAAGAATCTCGGAAAAATATTTCCAATGGCATATCACACTCCCATAACCGGTTTCTGGATTAGAAGATATGATCAAAATGAATGAGTGGTTCTTGGTTATGCATGTTTTGAGGTCAGTTGCTGCACACAATGACAAGTTTAGTAAAAATCAGTTTTTGAAAGAATGGTAAGGATTTTTTCAAAAGTGAAAGAGGTTTTTGTTCATCACATACTAGATAACAAAAACCTCCTTTATTTTATGCACGAGTGCTACTATGTGGGATATATACAGTGATATTTGGAGCTTACATTAAAACAAAGCAAAATTTTCATATTTTTTACTGTTTTAGTCATTTTAGTGCGGGGCCATTTTACAGTAGATGGAAAGTAATTTTGAAAACCCAAAGGAGGTTTTTGTTAAAAACGGTCCATACAGAAAAAACATCTTTCAGTTTATTCACAGGTGTCATGGCTTGGGCTATGTGACTAGATCTTTACAGCTCATTTTCACAGATAAAATTTTTTAATGATTTTCTGTTTTAGATATGATTTTGTGGAACATATTTCGAGCTACTGGAAATGAATTTCCCAAATTGGAGAGAGGTTTTTCTCCATCAGGAAATTTTCTACAAAAACCTCTTTCAGTTTTGTAACAACTGATATGTTTTAGGAGATACGAGTTCATATTCAACACCTATTTCCAGAAATGCGGCCCAAGTTTAATGTAACTAATTATATTTGAAGAAAATGGTTGAGCTCAATCCCTTAGTACAAGGATGAGAAAAATTATATATTTTTTGAGTTTAATAGTGTAGGGGTTGGATTTTGGTAGCAAAGAAGCATTTGGACTGTATAAAGTTTTATTGAATATCATAATAAAGCAGTTTTTTCCCTTTGGATCTGGGATTTATCATGGTGCTGATGTTTAGTATGTTTTCCTGTAATTCATTTACACATTATGTTTTTTCTGCCTTGTTACAGCATTATCTAAGTGATATGTTAGGAATTCATCCATAATGATGCTCCTTTCATGATGATTTTGTTGTTTGTTGTAATGGTTGTCTTAGCAGAATTCATCCTTGGCTAGATGCTCTGGTGAGCAACCTTGTGATTCTCTTTCATCTAAAGTTGTTGTTGCAGATTCATCCTTTGTCTGATGCCTGCAGGGCAGCAGGCTTTCTCTCTTGTACTTCTCACATTTATAATCTTCACTTGGCTAAACATGGCACTTAATTTGCCCCAGGTTTGCCAGCAGAAATTGGCATCAATTCCATAGTCCAAATCATCCTTTCTCTTGTTGTTTTGCCTCAAAACAAATCCAATAAAACTCCTTTGCACCTATATCTAGCCTAAGATCAGTAGCTATATCAGTCATCTCAAGCCTTTAGTGATCATAATTCGCTGAGATTGACCCGGAGAGAGCCCTCTCCTGAGCTGGTAGGGCTACCTACCAGGCTGAGCGTGATTTGATGTGGACCTAGAATCTTACCTTTTCAACCTGAGGTAAATCTAGGCTCTAACACCACTAATATAGTATCAAATGCATCAGTGGAAATATAAAATAGTAAGGACCAATTGGGTCTTCTTAAAATTAGTGCACTATATCATTTTTCTTTGATGACTTTAAAAGTAGTTTGACAATTGGCATCCCAAAACAATTCTACATATTTAGCAAGTAGTTTAAACATAAGAAGGAATATTTTACTAAATTTTTCAATGAATCTACAATAATAGCTTGCATAACCCATATAACTTCAAACTTCTTGATGACTTGATGAACTAGGAAAGTTAATGATAATTTCAATCTTAACTGGTCTATAATTGACACAATCTAGGGTTCTATAGCCCACCCCCGCACAAACTAAAAAACTAGGATTGTTATTATAGAGTGAACAACCCTAGCCATTTGGGTTTGGCTACTATATTAAATTAATTCCAATGACTAATTCACATAGCATAAATAGACAATAATTTAAGCATGCTCACGAGAACTCAAAATAGACTTCAAATATTTTTTTTATTCATTCAAAATTTGTTGTTACATACAAGAATTTCAAATCTAAGAGTGGAGTCCTCAAAGTATTTGCAATTAATATGCTATCACATAGTGATACCACACAACAACCAAAACACTCTTGCTAGTCTGTACAACAGCTAATTGGAATCTCTCCAAATTATGCAGCAACTAAAACCAAAGCAAAAGTCCTTTTCTCCCTTTTTATCATAATGTATTCCTCACTACATTGACCTATTCACATTCTGACTAAAACAATTTGTTTGCCATGTTTTCGACCTCTTTACAATCCATAAAAAAATCAAGTCGATTACCTACAGTTACGTGGATAACCAAGAGTTGGTAAATTACATCACGTTCTTGTAGCATGTTTGGTAGTGGCAACCTATAGTAACAACTATCATTTTGGGTTTGTTAGCAACTCCATGCAACAGGAGTATCAACACATGATCATGGGAGTGTCAAAAATTCAAACATAATCATCTCTTTGATAAAGCATTTCTATAGGAGTAACAACAAATATCAAATGTGTGTATCGAAAAAAAATCATAATAGGAGTGTAAACAACTCAAAATACATGGGAGTGGCAAAACTTATTTTCCTACATTACGAACAAAAACAAAAACTTGTTTTTGGTTGATGAGGATTACTCGAGGCAAAGGATTCTCCTCCATCAACAATCATTCCTGCAATGGAAACATGATGTCCCAAAACAATGCCTTCTGTTAGTTATATATAGCATTTTTCATTGCTCATGGCCAAATTAATTTATATGCATCTTATCAAGACTTTTTCAAGATTAATTAAATATTCTTCAAAGTTATCACCATATATAGAGAAATCATCCATGATAACTTCACTAAATTCATGAATTAGATCAGAAAATATGGCCAAGGTTTCTCTTTGGAATGTAGTTTTTGCATCACACAAACCAAAGGGAAATACCTTATAGGAATATGTTCCCCAAGGACATGAGAAAGTAGTTTTTTCCTGGTCCTCTACAACTATCTTTATTTAATTATAACCAATAAATCCATCTAGAAAAGAGAAATAATTCTTTCTTGCCAAATATCTAAAATTTGATCTATGAATGGAAATGAGAGGTGATGTTTAAGAGCGTCTTTATTCAATTCTCTGTAATCTACGCTACTTTCCATTTTCCATTTTTCTTAGGCACTACAACTAAGGGTGAAACCTAACTGTCATAGATAGGGTGGGTAAAATATACTTTTAGTATTTTCTGATATTTCACTATCTCTTTCAACATTGGATTAATCCGTCATTGAGGCTACCTTATAGGTGTTGCCTTGTTGGGGCCTGACCTAGGTTTGGAAGTATTTTAGCCAAACAAATCCCGCACTATTGGCCCTTTCGACAACAATCCATGAAGCGTGGACTAAAATATCACCCGAGGTAGTAGGGGAGGGTGCTGGAACCAGGTTTCCGCACCCTAGGGATGTCTTGATGAGGTATGGAAGGGTCACGAACTGATCTGCGCACTCGTGCTACGCTACACAGTTGTTTGGCCCTCACATAGCTCTGCGATGAGGCACTTCCTAGATTCCTTATTATTATTGCAGGTATTATAGATCTAATCTAATTATTAGAGTCTTAATCAAGCATTCACTAATTATAACCAGCACGCACTACCATAAATCTTAAAGATATGAATAAAAGCATAACATAAGAATAGACATACAGATCTGCGACCAGATGCACAATCATTCAGAAACATTTATCTTTATTAATCTTTTGTTTCAGTATAATTCAATTCTTCCCTGCACACTCAGCTGTTGGGGTCCGTGCACACAACTATGGACTCTACTAGGCCTCTGCACACACAACTGCAGAGCCTTCTCTAACTACTACCAACCTGAACTTGGGCTTACAGACTCAGAGCAATCTTGCTTTTACAAAACCATACACTTTAGATCTTCAGCTAATCTACCTTCTACCCTTAGAGCCTCGCTCTATTTATACATTTCCATGGTCCACGGACCATGGGCAGGCCGACTCACTTTCTATTATTTTACATTATTTTCAGGCAGACAACCCTTTGACTTGACCCATTATAATTTGTGCTTCGTGCACTTCATGGAACTTTTACAACATCAATACCCAAAATTGTGGTCTTTAAGCCCCAAAATCATTATGCGAGGGATCTGCTTCCCAATAGGCCCCCAACACAATCGTCGTGACTAGTCCCAAGTCACTCAGTTGGTGTGTTGATCTTTGCTCGGAGTTCATTCAACATCCTCCATGCTGCACCGACATCTGCCACACATTCTTTTGTTGTCCACTGTATCAATTGTGCATGGCTCTCTGATGCATTCTCGAACGCACCTTCTTGCCTTAGTGCATATGTGTCCTATAACTGAGTCAGCTTCCCCTTGATCGTAGTCGTGATCATAAACGCTTCCTCAAATCAAGGCTGGATGAATGCTTTAAGCCCGACTTCTTTCTGATGTGCGGTGTCCACCCGTTCCTTTAGGGCTTGGGCCTCCCTCATCTTGGCCAAGTGTTGAGTGAGGGCGACCGTTTGCGCAATCCCCTGGACATTGTCGTAAACTTGCTATAACTCCTATGATTTTGTCTCTACCTATTGCAGCGTTGGTTCTTCTTGTAGTTATGTGAGCGTAAGAAGGGGCTGATCCAACAATCCCATGCAATCATGTACAACGTGCTCTATCACTTCCAACCCTTCTTGAATGGTGGGCAGCATTGCTCTTTGACTTTCGGTGGTGTAGGGGCCTGCACTCTTAGCCTTAGCTCCATGATTTGTAAGTTCAACTCCAATTGAGCTTTCACGGCATCCTCTTCTGCCCTACGGA
Organism: Pinus taeda; assembly: GCA_000404065.3. Classification (NCBI taxonomy): domain Eukaryota; kingdom Viridiplantae; phylum Streptophyta; class Pinopsida; order Pinales; family Pinaceae; genus Pinus; species Pinus taeda. The sequence continues at coordinate 107,642 of APFE031383701.1, forward strand.
ATCCTGCCACCATGAGACGAATCTTTTCGGCTACTAGGAGTTTTGCTGGCACAACTAGCTTAAGTACACCACTACAGACCTCCTCCACGGCCTGCTCTAATCCTTAGTTATGTGCAACCAAGTCGTCGCGATGTAGGTTGATCTGTTCTAAGTTCCCCTTTTGCTCGATTAAAACTTGGAGGGCGCAGCCTTCCCTGACACGGATGTCAACAGTTACCCCATCCTGCAACTGGTATAGGGTCTCTCTAGGGAGGGTGGCAAAATTCAACCCCCAACTCCTCATGTCACCTTCGGCTTCTGCTAGGACAACACTTACTGGTAACACTAAAGTGTTCATTGTGTGGGCGCACACCATCTACTCAGCTGCAGATGTACCTTTTGCTAGGTTCGGCATCATCCCTCTTGGGGGTCGCACTTGTAATGCCTGCAACTGTGCTCTGAGTGCCCCCAACACAGTTGTCTACTCCGTCATCAACTCCTCCAGAGAACCCTTAGTGACATCACGTACTGGTTCGCTTCTGGCAAGAAAATATCCCTCTAAGGTCTTTATTGTCTTTGTCTTTTTGCGTGCAGGTGGCTGCTCTTGGATGCGCGGCCTCTTAAGTTGGGTCAATGTTGCGGTCAGGTCCGTGCTTTCCTGTGTCTCCACTTCCCCCTGTATGTCCATCTCTGTGGACATTTCTTGATCCTCCATGATCTCTTCGACAGGCGCAATGGTGGGTTTTATTGTTGCCTCGATCACCTCCCGCTGCATGGCCGCTTTCTGATCCTGGCACGTTCTTTCCTCCAACTTTGTGATGCGCAACTTGATTTCCTTCTTCTGCTACTATGCTGCAATCTTTTCTAATTTGGCCAAGTCTAGGGCATGCCACTCCGGAGGCCATGCTACCATCGCCTCAAAAATTGCATCGTCCATTGCAACGAATGAAAGCTTTACCCATGTTCGAGTTAGATCCTCTCACACCCGATACACATATTATGCATATCCACCTTGAACTCTGCCGCACTTTGCAAACTGTTGTATACTATCGAGGATAACTGCGGTCTGAAGTAGATCCATGTCCATATACTCACCTCCATAAATATCCAAAACAACTTGATCTCACGAACCCTTGTGGCATCTTTTGTAGCCCAAAGCGAGTTATACCTCATGAATTCAGGTAGGTTCTTCTCAATGTTGGGAAACTGGATGCCCTTCGACAACTCCCCTGCAACCAGCAAGATCGATAGGAGCAACCATGCGTAGTGGAAACTCTTACCCTGCTCCTGGGCTTCCCTACAATTCGTCAAAAAAATTTTGCATAGAAACTGCGCCCAATTGAACTGAACCCCCTCTGCACACTGCTCCACAAGCGCAATGACAAATGTTGGCACCTCATCTACGTGACATTTCCTCATGAGCTTGTCGGCCAGTAATTGGGTGGCGACACGCACCCCTCGGTCTTTGATACTTGCTATTACATACCCTCACTTCCACTTCGCCAGCTTATATTTAGCCTTCATGGCTTCTGTGAGACCCACATCGCTACTCGTTTCTACTATGGTTGTAGGATTGTTTTCTTTAGTAGGCAGCTAGGAAATTCTGTGTATTAAATCGTCTGTGATGGGAATCGGCTCTTCCTGTAGAAATTTTGAATCATTTAACACATATTCAATGGAGATTATCCTGATCATGTACTATTGCGGAAAACATACACAATACATAAGCTCCTCTACGTTGATCATCAATATAGCAGCATCAATAACAATAAAACATCAAGAGCATTCACACATTAACACAGTATGTATCCCGGGGAAAGCATCTCGCTAAAAACCCCAACTATCTGTATATTAATGATTGAGTAATGTAACATTACACAACATAATACTTCTCACAAGTATCTCCACCTCTGTTACACACAATACAGCTCAGATCTGAATCAATCACTGGCTCAAATCTCCTTCGTTGCTTGCCTGCCTCCGCTGCTCAATA
>APFE031383701.1:161620-183344 GCA_000404065.3 Pinus taeda
GATAGCTCCTCCTATCAAGGGATTAGCGCCTTCTCTTTTGGGATGCATGAACCACCTTGGAGCGAACAATCCATGTCAAAATCCTTCTAGAAACATCTAGAATTAACCCAAAAGTGAGTTTTTAAGGATAAACTTGCGCCTTTTTGACTTTTACATGGGTACGCACCCACCCCTTTACAGACAGAGCGTGCAGGTACGCAGGTAATATGAAAAAAGGGTGCAGGTCCGCAGGTAAAAGTAGGAGAAAGTGCGGAACCAGAGTATATTGATTTTCAATGTCTTTCTCTCTTTTGCAAAGCTTGACATGAAGAGCTAAGGTCTGAGACTTGCTTAGGAGGCTAGTATAAGTGATGATAGACCCATACTGACTGCAAATAATCATGGTGACGATATTTTTGTGTAACAGATGGGTTTTGAAGTCATCATTGATCCAAAGTGAGCTCCAAAAGAATATAGGTAATCAAGGTTCAAAGAGGAGTGTAACCCAAAGGGTTTGATGATATTTTGACTCTTGTTGATGACTATAAGTTCTTGTGTGTGTTTAGGGTCTACAAGCATATTGCAGGTGTTTTGGATACATGAAGTAAATTGGTTCTAAGAAGGAATTTGAGTGAATAGAATGATGAATTGGTCAGGGAAGATTTTGGGAAAGCAGTATGACAATGAACAACAAAAAATGACATTAATTTTGTGGAAATAATTATAGTTGATATGATGGTATATGTTGTTTATGGAAGTGGCAGTATTTGCCTATTTTTTTACAAGTTGTGACATGTTCTTTATATATATATTCAATGAGATATGATGATGGAAGATCCATTTTGAAAATGTGATGAAATACATGTCCAAAAGGGAGTCAAAGAAGGAGGTTGGAACCTCAATCATGTTGGATCCTACTCATTGTTGAGGTTGAATCCTCAATCAAGTTGTGGAATATAGTGACTAGTTTCTTGCATTCTCAAGGTTGATGCCTCAATCAGGTTGTAGCCTACCACAAGTGGTAGATTTCATATTTAGGGGAAATTGAATCCCACAACCTGGGGCTAAACATTTATGTAAAAGAATTAAATATTGAGTAGAATAAGAGTTGGTGCTTTCTCCCATTTTCATTTCCACCTAAAAATTTGTGTCTCCTTGTGTTATGATGTCTTTTTATTGTTTCTACTTATGTTGCTTATGTGATGATGCATTGTGATAAGTAATGATATAATATTTATGATCACTGCTTAATGAATACATGATTAATTGAGATTATGAAATTGTAAAATTGTCCTCACACTGATTCATCACACCCCCTCTCAGTATGACTTTTGGGTCAACATATTATTTTCCATTCTTTTCTTTTTATTTTTTCTTTGAGTACTTGTCGATCATTTTCTCGCTTATTTTCCATTTTATTTTCTATTAATTCTCAGTCTCTATCTTCCATGTTTCCTTCAAACAAACTTGATAAAAAAATAATATAATCAAAATCTCCTTCTAACAATTCATTAGTTAATTCAGGATTTTCAATTTCTTCGAAGATTGGTTGAGGGATTGGTTTAATAGTTTTAAATTTTTCCTCTCTTTGAAATTTTAGTTCTGATTAAGGAGTTTCTTTTTTTTGTTGAAAATGTTGCTTTTTATTTTTGTTTGGTTTGATGTCCTAATAGTACCTACCTCTCTACAAGTGTTAATATTTTTCCTTTATATGTTTTTTGTTAAATTTGTTCAATATAATTTTTCCAACAAATGGTGTAACTTGTTCAACTTGTTTTTGAGTTTTTGATGTTCCAACTACCATTGAGGGTTGGTTAGTTGATCTAAGTGACTCCAGAGACACTCAAAAATCAACATCCTCAGATTGAAGCGAAAACAGGACCAGATCGTAGTGCTTGTTGTCTTGATTCCAACGAAATTTTTAAAATGGTGTGGCTAAATTATTACAAAGGGGTTTGTGGCTTGTATAAACCATATGTATTATTAAAAACCCATACGTTATAAACCATGCCTAAAATATAATATAACGGCAAGAACTGCATAATCGTTGAACAAAAATGCATAAACGCCAACCATTTTCAAATAAAAAATGTTGTAATGAAACTGCGAGTGGACAAGTTACAACCATTGATGTTAAAAAAATCAACACAATGTGCATATTCTGGGATGCTACGGGGTTCGACCCCGTAACTACCGGTCACCCATTATGGCTTGCCACAAACGCGCTAACAGGTGGAACTTTGAAAACTCCACTTGAAAAATGATTTAAAAACAAAAATCGCCATTCGACAAGAGGCCAATGCAGGATGGGCACGGAACCATGGATGGGCAAAGATGCACAATATTGAGTGAGGAGAATCTTGAGATGCCATAAATATTCCCTTAGAGTACTAGAGATGCCAGTGATAGAATTTATCAAGCGTACAGTCATTCTTGCACGTTTTCTTGCCAGGATTCCAACCGTGTAGTCAGAATCTCCATCTGAGCATCAGAAATTCAGGTTTCCAACAATAAGGAATCTTTGCAGAATATTGTGGAATCTAAAAGATTCCCTTGGAGGTTGATTTTTGACCCAGGCATAATGGTGCCAACTTTATAGTTATTTTTCTCAAAATTTCATAGGGAGCGCATTGGTGTGCTCAAACTATTCATTCGAATAGTGGATTTTCCAATCACCTCCAGGAAGGAATCTTTGGGGAATCTTCAAGATTCCTGAGGGTCCAAAATTTGATGATGTCATAATTGGACAAGTTTATAGTCGATTTCGCACCATTCCTCGCTAGAAATTTAGTGGTGTTGTCTGTTTCAGTAGATGAGCTTTGCATGTGGAGGTATATGATGTAGTTATGTCATGCTTTTGTTTTGTTTTGTTGAGATAATGTTTTATTGTTGAGATCCCTTATTGTTATTATGTCAAGGGATACTTGTATGCCACATTATGTAATATTTTATCACCTTGTCATGTTGAAGGAAGACCCATTTGAGTGAGAGCTCATATAGGGAGAACATCTCGTGGAGAGACATGCCACTCTTGTTGAGGGAATTTTCCCATATGAGTGAGAGTTCCTCGTGGAGAGACATGCCACTCTAGTCGAGGATATTCATCCTTGTAATGACAAAGAACATGCCATGTACATCATCATTTGCAACATTTAATGAAGCGACATCCCCACTCTTGATACGAGGTCCTAGAGATGTGACCCACATTGGGTGAACTCCGTTATTAATGTGTTGTGTGTTCTTGATTTGATGGTTTTCATCATGTTTCATATTATTTATAGTATGCACATGTGAATGTTCTATAATCTTTCATATGCAATTCTACTAACATCACATAAGTAAAAGATCCTTGTTAATTTTGGTAGCTAAAGAGATCTAGATCAATTTTGGTATTAGAGAGGTCTTCTCACTAATGTGAATTGTGAGTGTGAATGATTGAAAGTGCAACAAGAAAGAAAATGGAGGATGACAAAGATATGTCAGAGGCCTTCCTTAAGATGTCAAAAATGGTGGACATAATGTATGAAGCTTATGAGAAGAAAATGGGAAGAGAGGAACAGGAGAAAGAGAGAGAAGAAGATGATGCTCCATCTACCCCCTCAAGTGTACATTCATCTTCTTCACCATCTTCTCATCATTCAGATGAGGAGATCAGTCAAAGCCTTCAAGCAGAGAATGTTGAATTGAGGAGACTTCTATGAGAAGAAAATGAGGAGAAGCAGAGATTGCAAGTTCAGCTCGAGCCACAGATGAGGCCTTGGAAGAATTGAAGTGCAACGATGGCTTAGCAAAGCCATCATCACCTGTTTTAGAATCGACAGTTGAGGTAAACAATGTTGATCGTTCTTCAGTGTCATTTTCACATGACACTATTTCTGTTGGAAACCTGGAGGTACCCATTTAAGGAACTGGCATGAGACTCCTTATCAAGATGGGGTATAAAGGAGGAGGACATGGTGTTAATTACAAGGAATGACTCAACAATTGGAGGTGGTACAAAGAACTTGATTCACAGATTTGGGATACATTGAAGGAGAGTGCTCAAAGGTGTCAAAAGCTTCCAAGACATTGTTGAAACCATTGAGGAAAGAGAATAATGGGAACATATCACCATTATCCCATGACAATACACATTATAATGGAAGAACTAAGGTAGTCTCTCATCATCAGAATCACACCAGAGATAGTCAAGAGAGGTATAACAAGTCTCAGTATTCTAGAATTCATTTTGATTACAATCGTGTTGTTAAAAATGAACAAAAATCATATCATCAAAAACTGTGTAGTTTTTGTGGTTTACATAACAATGTGGTTGTTGAGTGCTAGAAGAGAATGGTAACAAGAAAGAGGATGAAGAGTGAAAGGCCTTAGTAAGAATCCATCATAGGGCCTCTACCAGATCTATATTATCTAATTTTAAATGCAATAAAAGGGAAATAATTTATTTTTTGACAAGACATTTAAACGATGATAATTTACCATTTAAAATCTCATTCCTACAATTTAAATAGTGAACATTTCATTTCAATCACTTACATGAGTAACCTATGCATAGAGGAATACCTGTACCAATAGCCCGGTGGAGATGCCCTTGAGCTTTTGCTCCTACTAGAACGCTCCTCTTGACTACCGACTGGATTTACCTCCCAGCCAACTAGGAAGTAATTCCTAGCCCAAGAAACCTCCACAGGTTCCCTAGCCCTCCGAGCCCAAGTCCAACCATATGTAGTGTGTCCAAGATGAATAATACTCCCCTCCTCTCTCTCAAACACTTCCTCCAAAACCAAAAGCAAGACCAAGGATCCCCCTTCCTCCCCTCATCCTTCCCCTTTTATGCCCCCTTCTCTTTTCAACCTCAACCACCTCTTATTAATGTCATAACTTCTCCCTCGTCCTTACATTTGACTTCTCTTCTCCCATGTAAACATGAGAGGACATTTGGGAATGTGATATGAATATAAAATTGGGTAATTAATCGGAGAGGACCATGTCTTCTCCCAAGTAAACATTTTGGGGATGAGAGATGAATATATAAATTGGTAATTAATTGGAGAGAACCATGTCTTCTCCCAAGTAAATGTGAGAGGACATTTTAAGGATGAGAGATGAATATATAAATTGGTAATTAATTGGAGAGAACCATGTATTCTCCCAAGTAAATCTGAGAGGACATTTTGGGGATGAGAGATGAATATATAAATTGGTAATTAATTGGAGAGGACCATGTCTTCTCGCAAGTACATATGAGAGGAAGTTTTAGGAATGAGGTATGAATATATATAATTTGGTAATTAATTAGAGAGGAATACATCTTCTCCCAAGTAAATATGAGAGGAAATTTTGGGAATGAGGTATGAATATATAATATAATATATATATATATATATTATATATAATATAATATCATATATATATATATATTATATATATATATATAATTTTGGTAATGAATTGGAGAGGACTATGTCTTCTCAAAATCTAAAAATTTGGGGAGGTAAATTGGCAATAGTAATAAAATTTATATCAATACCAAATTTACAGTTTCACCAATGTAGGTATGTACCAATATTTCTTGATAATTATAAGTCCATATTTTAAGGAAATTTAAACACTTAATAAAATTTGCAGGATAAGATTAAATAGGGCATTACATACACTTCTCCTTCAGAAAACTTTGTCTCGAAGTTAAAGTGTAAAAGATACAAGAGTTCGAAGCAGTTTGGCAATAAGGCATAACAAATGGAGAGAGGGTTATAGTAGTAAAATGTGGTAAGTCAGACAATGACATTACTTCCCATCAAGAGTCTCCAACTAATATATATCCTCCTATCCCTCCTGACCTACTTCTATTCCCACCCTATCCATCCTCTGCTGCTATATATGGTGGCATCAGCTATACCAATCTAACCACTGATAAAACCAACATGGCAAAAGCGTCGACTATATCAACCTAACTTCCCCAGCAAGTAACTGGCAATCGTCATCACACATCTAGGGGAGCGGGTCCACTACTGCCCTCCCATGATTCCAGGTTTGGAGGTTACATGGTGGGAAATACCTCCACCCCTCCTCACAACTAGGGTCAACGCCCTAATATGGACCACACTATAATGCTGGTTGGACTTGTCATCGAATAATCCAGTGAGGTCGTCTTGCCACCTATCATTTACATTTTAGCATGTCATAAGAGTGCATATCAAGTAGATACCAAATGTAATAGAACAATGTACATTATACCTTTCCCCATGAGATGTCTCGGCCTTCCCTCAATGGAAGAGTAGATCTCGGCTATCATATAGTTCTTTCCAACCTACGGGTTAGCTCTCATTCATGCATTTATATAAAAACAAGATATATAAGTGATCTTTAATCATGATGTTATTAAGTCTAGTATCCACGTGTCAATCTTACAGTTCATACTTGAAATAAATCATAAATTCACTAAGTCATTCATTTAAACAGATCATATCCACTTGAGCCATATAAGAAACAAAATAACTTTGATAAGTCACGCACTAGATAATTCATCACTAAGTGAGTCATACATTTAGGCCATACATCAACCATTTCCATCATCAATACCAAATCCATCAATTGATTTATATAAGTAGTTTCATGTGTCCAACGAAATGCATCAATATTACATAATGTTCATAATTAAATAACATGGAACTGCAAAATAGAACCTTAACATAGGTAGCTATCTAAGTCAAAAAAAATGGGCATACAGATGCTCAAAAAGTGAGGGGTAGTCCCGATGTATAGTCTCTGCATCCTCCCAAGTAGCAGATCGTGGGATGTAGCTATCCCATTGGATCCTTATGAGTAAGTTGTATGGTATTGTAGAGAATTTACGTTATGTGATCGAATTTTTTTTTTTTTTTTTTAGCTAGGTCATTTAATTCTTATATTCAAAGGCCTCCTATATTTTGGACCTAAATGTTTTCTTCTTGTAGCCTCCATATACGAAATGAAACAATGATTGTTTGAGAATTATTATATATGTAAGAGATTATGCTAACTCCTAGATATATATAAAAAAGTAGAGTTAGTTCGAATGAGAGTATCACAATTGTATCTATTTACACATTTGCATATTAGATTGACGCTTTCTAAATTACCATTAGTTTAAGGGCTTGAGTGTTTTTGTTCTAAGTTCTAATAAGTAAACACTATATGCAAAACACAGCTAGATACAAAGGCATGAAGCACAATTGAACACTGAAAAGTGAGAAATCCTATCTATGGATTTGTAATATTATGCAAAACATATTTAGAGACTCAATGAATCATAATTAAAAACTAAGTAAAGAAATTTTACTATTGTTAAAACATACCCTTGTAATGATTATGAAGTGGAAAATAATTAGGGACTAAGATGTGAACAATTATGAAATAATATTCATGAATTTACATGATTGTAAGAGTTTGTGAATTCTCTTTCTTGATATTTTTATTTTGGGTTTTACATGGTTTTCATGGTCATTTGCATTCCATAAATTATTTCATCCATCGTCAATCATTTGCATTGATGGTTACAATAATTGACGTCCTATGGATCTTGTCACAATAATAATTACCAACACTTTGGATGGATTGTCATAGCTTCTTATTCCATCCATATTGAATAACCATATTTTTTTTTATTTTTATTTTTTTATATAAGTGAAGAATATTATATATTATATATATATATATAATATATATATATATATATATAGAGAGAGAGAGATATATATATAATCTTTTTTTTTTAATTTAGTGAAAGTAATATATATATATATAATATATATAACTAGAAAAGGATTATTTACAAGTACCAATTCGACAAGAACCATGTTATTAAAAAAAATATTTGTCCACTGCCTAAACTAAAATGTGGGAGCAGATTGATAGTTGTTTCAAGATATTTGCAGTTTGTCATCATGAACTCCCTTTTCAACTTGTTCTCAATGCATAAACTATGAATGCATATTTGATGCCTCTCTGTGTAGTCCTATGCACCTACAGTTATTTCATTCTAATTGATGCAAACTATCAGTTATTTGGGCTATGAACAGTTTATCATATAGATATGGCTTGAACTATGAAACAATGCAACCCACAATACTTTGCTTGTGACTCAATATCTAATTTTTTTCAACTAAAATACATCCTTCCACGGATCTATGAACAAATCCATTATCTTCAGTGAGTTGGTAACAAGGCACAGATACATAAATCTCAAATCTTGCTACTAATAACTCATTTGAAAATTTTCTAACCAAACATTGTTCAATTGAATAAGCACCATTGTTCCTCATGAAGGTTACCTGTTTACTACATTGATCCTCGCTTATTCAATGGCACCACACATTATTTTGGGTTTCCTAAAACTGGAGTTAAGGATTGATTGAGGCATATAACTTCACCATCTTTATTTTTATTTTTACATTTACAGTGATAGAGGCAGATATGGACTTTGATTCTTTCGGTTTATTCAGTAATTTTTTTTTTTTCAACATGGTGATCAGTATGATTTTTGTTTGTAAATTTATGTGATGATTTCATACCACAAGCACCAGTGCGCTGCATTTTGTAATTGATTTTCTAGTCATATAGAACCTCCTAGACACTCCATGCCACAACCAAAACTTACTACCCAAATGTAGAATTACCAGTTCAAAATTGTACAAAATAGTCTTACCAATTGAAATAATTTTTTGTTCAAATTGTTCAAATTTATTTGGCTGGCGTAAAATTGGCTCATAAAGTAAGATACCGAGGCAAATGGATAACCAGCAGCAGTGCCCCTTGGTTTTTAAGAAAGTGACATGAGTACATCAATCATTTGTGTCACTTCATATTCAGATCCTGAAATATTGTTTGTGCGCTATTAAACTGTACTATCCCTTACTCTGAAGGCAGAATTCCACCAAATCGACATAAGCAATGTTCCACCTCTACTAGATTTCCATTTTGATTTTTTTTTTCTATTCATCTTAACAAATCTATGAAGATACATGTCTCAACAAATGTACCCTTGATCTAAAGTTTTTTTGTAGGCTAGTCAGAAAAGCAACTAGCCTTTATTGGTTTCCTTCATCAACTATGGTGTTAACCTCCAACATACTTGACCCAAAGTGATGGGCAGACCATCACGTTTTAGTTTACAAAGATACAAAGTAATATTTTGTGATTCTGTGTTACATTGTCAAATATGGGGGTAAACATTTCATTTTTCCTCTTTCCTTCGTGAACTATGGGGTTAACCTCCAACATTCCATGGTTATAAGTTTGCTAGTATGGACAATACTATTTCTGCATACTCTCTTGACAATAAAGATGTATTTCTCCTATATTCAAGGTAGATCTTCATTTTAATGCTTGTGTAGAAATCTTACTATGTGTGATGAAAATCCTGGAGGATACATATATTTGTATATTCTATCAAAAGTTTTGAGATTAACAACAATGTCTAGTAACTAAGATTCAACCCAATCTATGTTTCTGTTTTGGCCAATTGTAGATGTGGATCAGCGGGTAGTGAGTAAATAAGAGATGATCTATATGGGATGCTTATATTGAGAAAGTAACACCAGTGAGAGCACAACTTCCAAATGAATAAGTCTAAACACAATTAAAATATGCAAACTGACCTGTCTAAGTCCCTGCATAACCTTCGATTTCATAGTGAACTGGGCACCAAAAGACAAAATGTCTCCAAATTTGGCTTTTGAAGAGTAAATTATATGGATGTGCATGGTGATCTTTAGGTAGTAATGATTTATCTTATCGAGACAAAATATTCTGTGGACTCCTCTTTCATAAATATTAAAGCAGTGCCTACAGATATGCTAGTCTCTTGGAATATGACGATCTATGATAAGGTGAAGCTAATGAGCATTGACTTGTTTTTCCTAAGAGGAATTCATAGTCCATGAGACTAAGTCACTAAAGCCAATAGAGATACCCTTGGAAGATGGATAGATCCATTTTGATGTAGGAAGTATCTAGTTTGAAACAATATTTTGAGGCTAGAGTCCCTAGGTGAAGTAATCTTACAGTAAAGACATTATTGATAGATGCCCTCCAAGCTAGACTTGTCCCTTTTTTTCTTAATTAGCAAGAGGTGAGGGGCAAAATTTAAATAGCATCTATATGCAGGCAGTTGGTCTATAGAGATGCTTTTGACCTACAAAAAGATGATACACCAGTTTATAACCTATAACCCTCAACGATTACAGGGTTTAGATCAAGGATGATTGGAAACATTGGTTCCCTAGTTACAAAAGTAATGCAACTGGCGGGATAGTCTTGAATCAACGCACTTAGAAGTGATCTACAATCCCAATTTTGCAATGACAAAGCCTCGCGATGCCACCAACCAGATAGCCTAAAACCAACTCATAATGACAAAGTCGACTAAGTAGCACATGTCACAAGACAACTCAATATGTAATTCGAAAGCCAAGGGAGGATCCCATAAGGAGCACTTCATATTGCACTAGGAATCAGGGAAACGAACACGTCAAGGCTCACATCCTTCATCTTCCTTCCAAAAAAAAAGGACCATAGATGCATGATATTGAGGTCCATTGAGAAGCAATAGAACCCCTTTAATGTGTTCATGCATATGATCCTGATGTCCATGTGATCAAGATTTGTGTTCATCCCCTTCAAAGGTGGCTTACTAATAATTTTCATCATTGTGATATAGGAAAAGCCATATCCAACTAATATGGCTTATGGAGACCATAATGACCCCGTTTACTCAAGTGCCAATGGTTTGGTAGAGCCATATAAAACTGAAAATTTTCCATTACAACACTTAATGCTGAAAAGGATCAGATTATTTTATCCCAAAATATGGCTCAAACACGGTATTAAAAAAAAGTGATAAACTCTATGAGACCAAAGTTATTCAGAACAGGAAAGAGACAGCTTATGTTTGACCCTCAGATTGGGTATATGAATAACAGGTCGACTGGTGAGGACTGCCATTCTTATAAATTGGTAAAAAATATCATTGACTGTCAAAAGGCCTAGAGAAAATATTGAAAAAGTGTAGCATAGGAAGAATAATAAAAGGACTCTTTCCAGCCCTGACGCAGGGCATTTTTAGGAGTAAGTCAGATAATGAGAAAGATTGTATTTATAACGTGGAAGGATCACCCTCCATGACAGAGTTGAAGATGCTTGAGCCAAGTAAAAGTGCATCTTTTGATATCACAACAGGTAAATATATTGACCTTGAAAAGGCTTGATGCATGACAATTTTAAAGAAGTATGTGGTCAGTTTTCTCAAACATCTTCATATGCAGAGCATCCAGGAGTTGTCGATGATAGCACTTGCCATTTCACTTGTAAAATATGTGATAGATTGGAGGATGCAAGGACTCTGATATGTGATGTTTGTGAAGAGTCATTCCACATGTCTTGTTTCACACCTAAAGTGAAATCAAAACATATCCAAGATTGGGTTTGTCCAACTTGCAAAACTATAAGAAAAAAGAACATAATAAAAATCTCTAGTAATTGCAACACAGAATCAAGGTATTCTTATCTTATTAGAAATATCCGCAATGAGAATGCAATCTATACAACAAAAGTTCGAATTGGTAAGGAATACCAGGCAGATATACCCGAATGTACAGGGAATATCTCACAATCTCTAGAAAATCCATTTCTTGGAGTTGTAGTATCACTAAAGGAGACAATTCTTGAAAAAGAATTTGCAGAAGAAAATTTAAAGAATAATAGATGGCCGAAAGGTTGGAAACTTGCAAATTCTCTTCCACCAAGCTCAAAATAAATATGGCTTCAATGCATGTCCAACATTTACAAGAAAAGGGGGTGTCTGCTCTAATGGAAAAATAGCAAAAGCATACATTATTTGTGGAAAATGGTGTCGGGCCCCTCTCTCAGAAGTTCAAAATGAGAAATGGGATTGTTCATGTGTAGTAGTATGTGATTCACATCATGTAGATTATTTTGTATCACAAGAATAAAAATGTGCTGAAATTCAAAGACACATGGAAGAATGAAAACAGGTTGTGGATAAAAATGCACCCACAAGTCTCTATTGATGATAATGAAAAAAATTAGATGTGGAAACTGATTAAAGTCAACCACGAGTACAGCCATTGTATTAATAAGTGAAGGCAACCCCCATTAGCAAATATTGACTGGAATGATTTTTGTGTATGTCCAATGCAAGGTGTGAATGTGCATATTTTCTATGCGGGAGATAAAAACGCTGCAAGATAATCATTCCCTTAACCAAGCAATTTAAGCCAAAGGATGCATGGGGGAGAAAGAGGTTCGCCACGGGTAACCTCCAAAATGGTTTCATGGGTAGAACACTCCAGAGATTTTACCACCAAGTGATGGAGTTGCCACATCATGTAAAGCATGATCATGAGAAGAAACCTTATGGAGATAGAAGAAATGTTTAGGCTTAGATGCACTACTGCAAAGATACCAAGGTTCTAGGAAGACAATCACTTCACATCGTGATGATTCAAGAGAAAAGAGAGTTGTGACCAATTTTGCAATTGTTTCTTCAGGAAGAATGGACTAAGATGCTTCAGAAATGGAGTTGGAGGAAAAATCCTCAAGAGTTGGGGCATGGAAGTTCGGGTAAGGTTTGCTGGATTTGAAGCAGAGGAAGATGAAAGTGTGTGAGACAACGTTCACTTCCTTGCAAAGCTTCTGAATGTGCAGCAGTGCTTTGAGGAGATCTCATACTTTGTTTTAGGGAAGGCAAAGAGCAAGCATTTCACTTTGATGCCCCTATCTTCGATGCCCAGAGAAAGCGACATGATGTTAGGGGTTGTAGGTGTAGGTTCTGGGTTCGGTATGACCATGACCAGTCTGAGGAAATAGTATTGTCGTGGAAAGTCTACTGGCGGCTAGAGATATATTACCAGTTACAACTAATCCATGCTTCCAAATAATTATCAACAATTGAGTTGGACCGAGGATCTCAGCAAGTAAAAGATGCCCCTGCAGCTCCCGTGTGTCATTTTGGAGAAGCAACTCTAGAAGAATTTCATCTCTCACCAGAACATCAAAGATTACAAGTCAAGTTATAGAAGACAATGTTTAGTCTTTAACTGCTCCCAAGACTTCCTCAGTTTAACAGCCGCACGAAGGTCTATATGCTGAGTCTCAAATAAATATTCTAGTCATAGAAATTGGTTCTAGCCAGAAAATTGTTGCACCCTCATTTATTGATATGGATGAACCTTCAAATAGAATGGCTGATGTGATGGAAAAATGTGCAGTTCAAGATTGAGAACAGAAACTTAGGGGCACTTATGTTACTGAGAAACACACATTGAAAACTTAAATATAAATTGCACTGTAATAGTAAGTTTCAGAAGATATCTTTCTGTAAGAAGCAGTTTTGCAAGTTTTCTAGCTTTATATTTATTTTTCTGGTGTAATTAGTAATGCTTCATATTTTTTAAAGCCTGTGAGCCATATGTGCTAGTTGAATATCCATAATTGAATGTTTTAGGCAGTCAACATTATAACTATTTCCGTTTAAAATGGAATGAGTCTTTTCCAAATAATTGATTTTGTTGAATTGATAGTTAAGGATAGCAGACCATGAGAAGCCAATGCATTGAATATATTGAAACAATGACTTATTGAGAGTAAGGTGAAGAAATTAGTTCCACATACTTTTATATAAAAAAAAATAGTGGAGATTCGTTTCTAATGGGTCTGGGGTCCAAATTTCGAACCCGCTCGGATACCACGTGTAAGGATCCATCCTAGGGTCCTTTACCAGGTCTATATTCTCTAATTTTAAATGCAATAAAAGGGCATTAATTTATTTTCTGACAATACATTTAAACGATGATAATTTCCATTTAAAATCTAATTCCTACAGTTTAAATAGTGAACATTTCATTTCAATCACTTACATGAGTAATCTATGCATAGAGGAATACCTGTACCGATAGCCCAGTGGAGATGCCTTTGAGTTGTTGCTCCTGCTGGAACACTCCTCTTGACTACCAACTGGATTCACCTCCCAGCCAACTAGGAAGTAATTCCTATCCCAGGAAACCTTCATAGTTTCCCTAGCCCTCCGAGCCCAAGTCCAACCAGATGTAGTGTGTCCAAGATGAATAATACTCCCCTCCTCTCTCTCAAACACTTCCTCCAAAACCACAGCCAAACCAAAACCAAAAGCAAGACCAAGGATCCCCCTTTCTCCCCTCATCCTTCCCATTTTATGCTCCCTTCTCTTCTCCACCTCAACTACCTCTCATTAATGTCATAACTTCTCCCTCATCCTTACATTTGACTTCTCTTCTCTCAAGTAAACATGAGAGGAAATTTGGGAATGTGATATGAATATAAAATTGGGTAACTCATTGAAGAGGACCATGTCTTCTCCCAAGTAAACATTTTGGAGATGAGAGATGAATATATAAATTGGTAATTGATTGGAGAGGACCATGTTTTCTCCCAAGAAAATATGAGAGGACATTTTGGGGATGAGAGATGAATATATAAATTGATAATTAATTGGAGAGGACCATGTCTTCTCCCAAGTAAATATGAGAGGACATTTTGGGAATGAGGTATGAATATATATAATTTGGTAATTAATTGGAGAGGACTATGTCTTCTCCCAAGTAAATATGAGAGGACATTTTGGGAATGAGGTATGAACATATATATAATTTGGTAATGAATTGGAGAGGACTATGTCTTCTCAAAATTTAAAAATTTGGGGAGGTAAATTGGGATTAGTAACAAAATTTATATCAATACCAAATTTACAGTTTCACCAATGTAGGTATGTACCAATATTTCTTGATAATTATAAGTTCATATTTTAAGGAAATTTAAACAGTTAGTAAAATTTACAGGATAAGATTAAATCGGGCATTACAACCTTCTCCACATTAGGGATGGAAGCAGGTTAAGCAGGTATGGAGGAAGAACACTTTTTGCAGTCATTGCAATAGAGGTGGTGATGAGGCTCATCATTGGGTAAATATATGGACCTTAATACACCTCCAAGCTTACTAAAATAAACTCTTCTCATAATTACTTACATGTTTTAATTATATTTTTCTTAATGAGATGAGTAAAAGTAAGATGTTATGTCTAGTGGTCTATTGTGCATTGCTTGTAGGTTTTTGGGAGTAAATTATGGTAATTATGGCTAACTAAGGTGCAAGAACTTGAATGAGACAAGAAGGAGAGATTATAGGAGATGGATCTTCCTCATTAAATCCTCACTCATTCGAATATCCCTCCACCAAATCACACTATCTCGGAGTTGTAGGCAGCTGAGTCATGAAGATCATTGGCAACCGAGCCAATGATAGTTAAGAACCAGTGCATCTTGAGATTGGGAGCCAAGCCTCCCTATATTTAAGGAATTTGTTGGAAACTTCAATTTTATAAATAAGGAGGCCTAGAGCCTCGTTAGGATTGGGATTTTTTATGCAAGATAACTAACCATGTTTTAGTTGAAGGATTGTTATGTATTTTCTGATATGTAAATGAAAATGAACATTTCCTTGATCCATCACTGAGTTGACTCAAAGGGTTGAAGCTCTTGGGTTAGAGCCCAACCCTAGCAGTAGAGGTTCCTCTTACTATACTTGTATGCTTAGGTTATTTCATAGATTACTTGTTGAATTGATTTTGGCATTCTTTCATTGCAAGTATTGGTGAATTTGATTAATTTGCTTCCATTTGTGCATAGATTTAGCAATAGCTTTAGAGAGATAAAGGAATACCAAAAAGGCTGATAACAGGTGGATCTTTCCTCACTCCTCCCTTCAGGGATGATGGTTTGAGGGAAAAACTCCCATTCAGCCCAAAAAATATAGAATTTTGATTTCTTATGAAATTTAGGGTTTTCTCCTAATTAGGCCAACATCTTTAAATTCTCAAGGATAGATTGCAGTTGTTATTTATGATATCTCCAGCTTTGTATTAGATTTCATGGTGTTTCACAATAGGTTGCAAGTACTTTCATGCATGAACTAGGCAAATGAGTGATGAAATTATGTTTTTCTTATGTTGTTGGAAATTTTTCTTGTTTTGACATGATTTATGGGTAAATGGCAATGATGTGTATTGTAGGAGTTTCAATAGTGCAGGAAGACCTCATGTCATCACCCTCAGCCCAACCTCATCCATCCATGATCGCCAAAAGCCACTAAGTCCATAAACCTATGTATCATTTCATAAGAACAACGTGCCATGCTTGTTGAGCAAATACAACCATCCTACAAACTTTGGTTTAAGTTCTGAGGAAGTCATAGCCACTCCCTTGCCTCATTCCTTCCACCATTGTCCAAATCACTCCTTATTCTTTCGATCGGATCCTATAGGTTTATAGGGGATCCTGTAGGTGCATTAGGACATCCTGTAGGACGACCTGCAGTGCCCTGTTTTGGGGCAGATTTGTGAAAAATTCATCTAAAAAGATAGGAGAAGACTCCTGCTTTCCTCTCGAGCCATTTGACCCTTCACAACCATCTCTCTCCACACCTAACCCACCTACCATACAATCAAGAAGAATTAGCATTCATGTTTTCACAAAAAGGACAAAAAGAAAAAGGTTATTGTGTTCATTCATATGCACAACAGTAAAGTGTTTTGATTATATCAGATTGCATGCTTAGGATAGTTAGGCTTCCACATGTGTTAGCTTAGAATTATTCTGAAGCAAGATCTCTTAACAAATAGCTAGATGAGTGGTGTGTTTAAAGCATTTATTTCAGCCTTTCATTACTGTAGTACATAGTATTTCAATTCTCTGAATTGGGGTAAAATTCCCCTTTCTCCATTGGTAATCAAACTTCTTCTAAATCACTAGAAGGCTGGTTTGAAAACCCTAGTGGTCTATCGCTAGCTCAGTAGTGACAAAGAGTGGACCCATTGCATTTACTTGTGTATACAGCACTATCACCTCCAAGTTTGTATGAACCACGGGTTGATAAATTAAATTCGGTAGCCCCAGGAGTTGCAGCATTCTTGCTGCAATATTGATGCTCATCAGGTGGTCATCAAATAGGCACTTTTTGGAGGCTCCATCTAGAGAAGCGTCTTAAGGATAAAGTGCCTGTGTTGAAACTAGTTGGTGAAGATGTTTGACAAGAAAATATGCCACATTCCTCATGGATCACTTTGTTGAGTAAGAGATGGTTTTTCTAGATATGGTAGCTTGTCATGGCCACTTTTTGTAAATCATGTGTTGCAATTTAAATTGTAAAAGTGATGATGTGTTTTCCATCGCTTCTTAAAAGCAACAATGATGTTTTGGCCTTTGATTAATAGTTGGGGTATTGATTTCTATTATGATCTAAAATTGACCAGAAATTGTGTATTATAAACTCATGGAAAGTATGGGGATGATTGGGTCATTATTGGTCATGTAATTGAGCATGTACTTTGCAAAGATTGTATTAAAGGTTTGCAGAGGATGTAGGTGTCAGCTCATCGATTATGGCTCTGAAGAACAAAGGTGAAGGATAAGGAAGAGTGACAGGTTAGGAAAATTTTGGGGCAGACAATGTACACGATAGCTGCAAATCATGTTCATGTTTTTGGAGGACCAAAATCTCCTCAGTGGGGAGGAATGATCCAGGTGGCTCTAGAGACACTCAAAAATCAAAGTCCTCAGATTGAAGGGAAAACAGGACCAGATCGTAGTGCTCATCATCCTGATTCCAACGAAACTCTAAAAAGGGTGTGGTTGAAGCATTACAAAGGGTTTTGTGGTTTTTATAAACCATATGTATTATTAAAACCCATACATTATAAGCCATACCCAAAATATAATATAACGCCAAACATTTCATCTGGTTAAAACCAATGTGACGGTTCCATAACCGTTGAACCAAAATACATAAACGGCAACCATTTTCAAATAAAAAATGTTGTATTGAAACAACCAATGGACAAGTTCCAACCACCAATGTTAAAAAAATCAACACAATGTGCCAATTCTGGAATTTCGTGAGGTTCGACCCCGTAACCACCGGGCACCCATATTGGCTTGCCACCAACATGCCAATAGACGGAACTTTGGAAACTCCACCTCAAAACTTATTTAAAAACCAAAATTTCCATTCGATAGGAGGCCAATGAAGGATGGGCATGGAACCATAAATGGGTAAAGATGCATAACCCTAAGCGAGGAGAAGCTTGAGATGCCATAATGATTCCCTTAGAGGGCCAGAGATGTCAGTGACAAAATTTATCAAGCTTACAATAATTTTTTCACTTTTTCTCACCAGGAGTCCAACCATGTAGTCAGAATATTCATTTGAACAACAAAAATTCAGGTGTCCAACAACAAGGAATCTTTGGAGAATCTTATGGAATCTAAAAGATTCCCTTGGAGGTTGATTTTTTACTGAGGCAGAATGGTGCCAACTTTATAGTCATTTTTCTTAGAATTCCACAAGGAGCGCATTAGTGTGCTCAAAATATTCATTCAAGCAGTGGATTTTCCAGTCATCTTCAAGAAGGAACCTTTGGGGGAATCTTCAAGATTCCCGAGGGTCCAAAATTTGACGGTGTCAGAATTGGACAAGTTTATAGTCGATTTTGCACCACTCCTTACTAAAAATTTAGTGGTGTTGTTTGTTTCAGCAACTAATCTTTGCATTTTTTGGCAATTTCTGAGAGTGGAGGTATATGATGCAGTTATGTCATGCTTTTCTTTTGTTTTGTTGAGATGATGTTTTATTTTCGAGACCCTTGATTTCTATTAAGTTGAGGGATAATTATATGCCACACTATGTCATATTTTATTAGCTTGTCATGTCGAAGGAAAACCCATTCGACTAATATTTCATATAGGGAGAACGTCTAGTGGAGATTCATGCCACTCTTGTTGAGGGAATTGTCCCATATGAGTGAGATTTCTTGAGAACGTCTCATGGAGAGACATGCCACTTTGGTTGAGGGTATTAATCCTTGTAATGACAAAGAACATGCCATGTACATCAGCATTTGTAGCATTTAATGAAGCAGCTTCCCCACTCTTGACACCAGGGCTCGGAGACGTAACCCACACTGGGTGAACTCGGTTATCAATGTGTTGTGTGTTCTTGATTTGATGGTTTTCCTCATGTTTCATCTTCTTTATAGCATTCACATGTGAATTTTCTATACTATTTCATGTGCAATTCAGCTAACATCACAAAATAAAATATCTTGGTTAATTATGGTAGATGAAGAGATCTGGATCAAGTTTGATAGCAGAGCAGTCTTATCACTGATGTGAATTGCAAGTGTGAATGATTGAACATGAAACAAGAAAGAAAATATAGGATGACAGAGATATGTACAAGGTCTTCCTCAGGATGTAAAAAATGGTGGACATAATGTATGAAGCTTATGAGAAGAAAATGGCAAAAGAGGAAAGAGAGAAAGAAAGAGCAGAGGATGATGCTCCATCTACCCCCTCTAGTGTATATTCATCTTCTTCATTGTCTTCTCATCATTTAGATGAGGATATCTGTTAGATCCTTCAAACAAAGAATGTTGAATTGAGGAGAATTCTACGAGAAGAAAAATAGGAGAAGAAGGGACTTCAACATCATCTGCGGGCCATAAAATAGGCCGTATAGGAATTGAAGCGCAACGAAGGCTTAGAAAATCCATCATCACATGTTTCAAAATCGACAGTTGAGGTAAAAAATGTTGACCATTCTTCAATTTGATTTTCACATGACACTATTTCTGTTCGAAACCTAGAGGTACCCATTTCAAGAACTAGCATAAGACTCCTTCCCAAGATGGGGTATAAAGGAGGAGGACTTGGTGTTAATGGCCAAGGAATAATAGCCATTGGAGGTGGTACAAAGACCTTGATTCAGAGGTTTGGGATACATGAAGGAGAGTTCTAAAAGGTGTCAGAAGCTTCCAAGACATTGTTGAAACCATCGAGGAAAGAGAATAATGGGAACACATCATCATCATCCCATGATAGTGCACATTCCAAAGGAAGAACTAAGGCAATCTCTCATTGTCAAAATCACACCAGAGACATTCAAGAGAGGTATAAAGTCTTAGTATTCTAGAGGTCATTTTGATTACAATCATGTTTTTAATGATGAACATAAATCATATCATCAAAAACTATGTAGTTTTTGTGGTTTACATAACCATATGGTTGTTGAGTGTTGGAATAGAATGGAAGCAAGAAAGAGGATGAGGCATGAATGAACTTCTCTGCATCAGGGAAGCAAGTAGGTTAAGTGATCCGGATTTAATTAGGAACGCAATAGATTACAAAGATAACCATAAATACAGAGATTTGATAACCATAAATAAAGAGATGCAGCGGAAATAACACTTCATTTCATTAATGGAAAATACCGAAATATGCTTACAACCAGAACTGGAAATAAACCAGCTATGACGATGGTAGCTTATCTCTGAGAAGAGATGTGCGGCTACATGTCTCTGAACTGTTCCGAACTTCTGCTCCAATGAGGCTCGAAGGCCTATTTATTATTGAGAAACAATGGAAAACCCTTCACATTCCAAAACCGACCCTTAGAAGATGAAACGCCAAATTGTGGGCCCCGTTTTGGGTTAATTGGTACATCAATTTTCCCGAGGTCGTAACTTTGGCATACGATCTCCGTTTGACGCGTATGATAGCTCGTTAGAAATATCTATCTGAGAACTACCATTGTTGGAACGGGCAACATCAGTCCATTACATGGACCCATGTTGCCCCTGGATTCCCCAAAAAACGTCGTTTAGGGCCTCAAAACGGTTTCGGAAGTTCAGGACCCGAAAACTGCTAAAAATAGTAAGTTGTGCTACAATTAAGGAAACTGAAAATGCTGAAAGAGACAATTGTGGGGGTCCAAATGGAATAGGTGGGTGGCCACCAACATCCACCTGGATCATTCCTCCCCCCTTAGGAAGCAATGGTCCCCATTGCGTTGAGTTCCTCCATCTGCTGAACTTGTCCTACAATCTCTGATGTGTCCAGTACTGGTGGAAAGCATGGTTGATGTCGGTCCACATTGAACACTTGGTGCAGGTGAAGAAATGGAGGAATGTTGTGCTTCAAAGCATTGTTTCCCATAGCCTTGGTACTACTGTAAGGACCATGTTGGAGTGGTCTGAGCTTCCGATGGGTTCTGGTAAGGCGTTCTTTCTGTCGATGCAACCAGACTTTGTTGCCCACCTGAAGCTTGTGTGGTACCCCTATGGGTGAGGAGAAGTTGTTCTTATGTTCTGTCATGACCGTATCCCTTTGCTGCTGCTGCTGTGTGGAGGAACCCTTTGCGGTGGTCATGGATGTAGCAACGATCTTCCCCTTACTTTGGGAATGAACCATAGAGATGAATTTCCTGGTCTGTGATATGAGCTTGCTGCCTTTCTTAGCAGTGATCAACGATGTGGCGGTAGGTGGGGCTACCTCCGGTATCCTGTATAATGAATTATTCAAAGAAATAATGACAGCGTGAGGCCTTGACTCATACACAGCATGTCGCCTCCACAAGTATGGCTGGCCTAATAATACATCACAAACATCTAGAGGTGTAACATCACACAATACCTCGTCCGTGAATGGTTTGATGCTGTAGGGAAGGCGGCACTGCTGGCGAAATTTGAGATCTCGTCTTTCATGAAGCCACCCGATACTGTACAGTTGTGGGTGTGGTGTAGTCGGTAGGCCCAACCGCTTCACGACCTCTGCTGAAATAAGGTTCTTTTGGCTGCCACTGTCGACAATGAATTGTAG
>APFE031383701.1:184510-204600 GCA_000404065.3 Pinus taeda
CGTTTAGGGCCTCAAAACGGTTCCGGAAGTTCAGGACCCGAAAAACTGCTAAAAATAGTAAGTTGTGCTACAATTAAGGAAACTGAAAATGCTGAAAGAGACAATTGTGGGGGTCCAAATGGAATAGGTGGGTGGCCACCAACATCCACCTGGATCATTAAGCAATTCTAGAGGAAGAATAATTTTTGCATTCATTACAGCAAAGGTGGTGATCAAAGAGCCACGTGTTGGAGGCTCCATCCAGAGTAGCATATTAAGGATAAAGCGCCCATGCAGAAACCGGTTGGGGAGATGTTCAACATGCAAATATTCCACATTCCTCGTGGATCACTTTCTTGAGTAAGATATTTTTTTCTAGATATGGTATCTTGTCATGGCCATGTTTTGTAAGTCATGTGTTGCAATTTAAATTATAAAAGTGATGATGTGTTTTCCATCATTTGTTAAACGCACCAATGATGTTTTGGCCTTTGATTATAGATGGGGTATTGATTCCTATTCTGATGTAAACGTGATGAAAGAGAGTGTGTTATAAATTTGTGGCAAGTAATGGGATGCTTGGGTCATTATTGGTCATGTAATTAAGCATGTACTTTGCAAATATTGTACTACAGGTTTGCAGAGGATGTAGCTGTCAGCTCATCACTTAAGGCTCTAAAGAACAAAGGTGAAGGAGAAGGAAGGGTGACATGTTAGGACACTTTTGGTGTAGACAATGTATATGAAAATTATATAATATTTTCATGCTTTTGGAGGACCAAGAGTTCCTTAGTGGAGAGGAATGATCTAGGTGGCTCCAGAGATGCTCAAAAATCAAAGTCCTCATATTGAAGTGAAAACATGACTAAATCGTAATACTCGTCATCCTGATTCCAATGAAATTTAAAAAGGGTGTGGTTGAATTATTACAAAGGGCTTTGTGGTTCGTATAAACCATATGTATTATTAAAAAGCCATACGTTATAAACCATACCCAAATATAATATAATGCCAAACATTACGTATGGTTAAAACATAAACACCAACCATTTTCAAATAAAAAATGTTGTAATGAAACCGTGAGCAGACAAGTTACAACCATCGATGTTAAAAAAATCAACGCAGTGTGCCAATTTTTTGATGTCACAGAGTTCTAACCACCAAGCACCCATTATGGCTTGTCAGCAATGCGTATATGGGCGGAACTTTGAAAACTCTACCTCAATACTTATTTGAAAAACCAAAATCGCCTTTTGACAAGAGTCCAATGACAAGGAATGTTAGGAGAATCTTGTGAAATCTAAAAGATTCCCTTGGAGGCTAATTTTTTATTGAGGCAGAATGGTGCCAACTTTGTAGTCATTTTTCTTAGAATTTCGCAAGGAGCGCATTGGTGTGCTCAGAAAATTCGTTCAAACAATGGATTTTTCATTGATCTTCAGGAGGGAATCTTCAAGGTTCTCAAGGGTCTAAAATTTTATGGTGTCAAAATTAGACAAGTTTACAAGGTGATGTCTATTTCAGTAGCTGAGCTTTGAATTTTTCGATCATTTCTGAGAGTGGAGGTATATGATGTAGTTTTGTTATGCTTTTCTCAAGTTTTTCTGAGATTATGTTTTATTGTTGAGATCCCTGATTGCTATTATGTTGAGGGATAATAGTATGCCACATTATGTGAGATTTTATTAGCTTGTCATGCTGAAGTAAAACCCATTTGAGTGAGAGTTCATATAGGGAGAACATCTTGTGGAGAGACATGTTATTCTTGTTGAGGGAATTTTCCCATATGAGTGAGAGTTCCTCAGAACATCTCATGGAGAGACATGTCACTCTAGTTGAGGGTATTCATCCTTGTAATGACAAAGAAAATGCCATGTACATCATCATTTGCTTCATTTAATGAAGCGGCCTCCCCACTATTGACATCAGGGCCCGAAGACGTAACCCACACTGGGTGAACTTAATTATCAATGCATTGTGTGTTCTTTATTTGATGGTTGTCGTCATGTTTCATCTTCTTTATAGTATGCACATGTGAATGTTCTATACTATTTCATATGCAATTATGCTAATGTCATAGAAGTTTTAGATCTTGGTTAATTCCAGTAGCTCAAGAGATCTGAATCATTAGTATTCGGGGGTTTTTGCCTAACATACCTGCCTTTTTCACCTCTAGGTTGATGCATAAATGACAATTTTTAATTCTAAATCAATTAAGAAAATATAACCATAATTTGGACTTGTGCATACTCAATTAAAGTGATCGTGCAAGTTTTGGCCTCTAATCTTAAAAACTCAACTCCTCCAAATCCTAAATGTTTATATTTGTAATAAGTTTTGCAAAAATTCTAGATATATTTAACTCAAAAGGAACTTCTCTAGTAATGACGCCAAAAACGTCAAGTCTAATTTATGAATCTAAACTAGGAAATGATTTTATATCAATCCAATGTTTGTAAACTTTTAAGCACATTGTAGTATGTAATATGAGTTAAGTTAGATTGAGTGTCACTTCTAAGTCAAAATTAGCATCTAAATTCAAGAAGCATGAAACAAAGAACTTAAACTATTCACAAAAACTTGAAATGAAATAATTCTTACTTCACTTAAGAATACTTCAGACTGGGCATATATGCAATCCCTCACATAATACTTTATACTGGGCATATATGGAATCCCTCAGAGAAATCCAAGTTCTCTATGCAATCATCTTCAAAATATCAAGTTCACTCAAATGATGTGAATATGATCAAAGGGTTTTCAATCAAAAAGGATAACCAATGCACTAGGACCTTCCTTGTCGGTGGAGACAAGTGGGCACTCTGGTATTATTTTACTCAACATAGTCAATCTAGACCCAACACTAGGTACAAAGATGAACATGAACTATGACCTTCCCCAACTATGAGAGCGAAGATGAGAAATCACTCATATTTTTCTACTAATCTATTTAACTATTATGTACTTGAATCATGATTCTATTCTAGGAAAGAAACAAATGAATGCAAGGAACTATGGTTTTTTAAAGGTTCAAGGAAAAAAGTCAAAGCCATCAAGAGGTTAGGACCTTCTTCTCCTAGAAAATTGGCGAATGGCACTCTCGGTGCTTTGGTTACTTTAACCACTCAAGTTGATTTCCAAACAAAAAATTACCTATGATAATCAAAAATAAAAAAAATGACACTAAAATATAAGGCTATGGGTGGAAATACAAGTTCAAAGATGTAATGGAATTGCCACTTAGCTCTTTCACTGCAAATATGATATCTATTATAGTCAATCCAAAGTAGATCAAGCCAATAGAACAAAAATATAGTTAAGCTAATAAAACCTTACTTATATCAAAATATGCCTAATCTAATCTAGGAATTCTTAATCAATACATAACCTGATAACTAATTTCTAATTAAAATTTAAATACGTACGAACTAGAAATTAGTGAATAGTAACTTGCACTTAATAGACAGTATACAATTTCTAATAAATACTTATTTTAATTATAAAACTTAATCAAATCTTTTAATTACTAAAAAATTATCCTTAGATACATTTAAGCTATAGCAAGTGATGCATTCCATTAAAGCAAAATTAAACAAGTATGGCTACTCTTTCAAGGCTAAACGACTAAGACTACTCTATTAACTACTCTTTCAAATGACCAGCTAATAAAACTCGTGTTGGGACAATATTAGAAGCTTTAAGAAATTAATATTGCCTTCATTAAATAAGAAATAGAAGCATATATAAACAACAACTTATAAACTAGTTGTTAAGCTTATCTTTACGCTATCTAATGAGCTAGTTTGTAACATGATTTATACTTGAATGTACAAATATGTGAGTAAGATATATAAACGTGAATATATGAAGGAAACCAACGAGAAAAGGCAAGCATTTACCAGATATTTGTTCAACAAAATACAAAGTACACTAACTTGAGTTATGGGTGTAGAAAACCATGTAGATTCACAAGCTAATGCAATTTTCTAAAGCAAGAGACAATAATCTACTTCTACCCTTTACAGCGAAAGCCCATAAACATCGAGAAATAAATAATCAATAGAGGAAGAGAATCAAAGGAACATAAAACAATAGATATCCAGGGAAAGCCACAACTCAAAACCTCACTATCTGTTTGTATTAATCCAGAAAATCAAGATGAAATTACAATGCTTTTTCTCTTTAAAACAATCCCAACACTTAGCAAATTCAATCTCCAACTCATAAGAAAGCTCAAGGCCAAATATTAGCCTCTTCACAATCTCTCAAAGTCTTTGTTTCAATGTGTAATTCTTATGAAGGATAGCTTGTATTTAAAAGGAAATAAATCCTCTAAAAACTACACAATCCATTAAGGACCAGTTCTTGATTGCATGCACTATCAGTGCAACTCAGAAAAATCTAAAACAAATAGTACATTGTCCTTGCACTCTAGTCTCAACTGGGTCTTTCTCAGAATCAACATGCATAAGTTTTTGATGAGTAAATATTTAGTTAACTAGAGTAGCACTGGTGGAGTTCATTAGTGACACCACTGACTGTTAACTCACTATTAGTTCTCTCAATCAATTTGAGAACTAATTTAACTGAACTGACTCATGAAACTGAGTCTTCTATTTTACAACTCACAATAACTCACACTAGACTCCTACAAAGTAGGGAGAACATATGCATGACTTCCAAAAGACTTACAACTCAAATTTCCTAAGTTAAGTAAGTTTAATAAACTTAATTTGACTATTTTAAGTTGTTATGAGAATAGAATTCGAATTTAATTCTCAGTTTAATTCAAGGAAAAATTAAACTGGAATTTATTGTTTTCATTTCTCAATAATCCCTCTCAACAAGAAAGGGATTATCAATTACCCTGATCCTGTCTTTGTGAAACTTGAATTTACATCTTGACAATGCCTTTGTCAAGATGTCACCATCTTGCTCCTCCGTGGGAATGTAACCTAACAACATGATCCACCTTAATACACAATCTCTGAGATGATGACACCGGATATCAATATGCTTGGACTGATCATGAAATACTAGATTTTCAGGGAGTTTGATACAACTCTGATTATCACAATAAATCATTGTCGGATCCATATACTGACCAAACAAACCAACCAGGATCATCCTCATCCAGATAGTCTCACATGCTTCCTGACTTGCAGCCATGTACTCTTCCTCTACCAAACTAAGTGCAACTGATCTCTGTTTCCTGTTATACCAAGAAAATTCCACTGACCCAATACTAAAGATCCTTCTTGATGTGCTCTTCATGTTGGATGTCTCCCTGCCAAAACTGCATTGGTGAAACCTTGAAGCTTCACTCGCTCTGTCTGTCTATACCATAACCCAAACTGAGTAGTGCCTCTGAGGTATCTCAATACATTCTTTGTCGCATTTCAATATAGATTGGTAGGCCTAACCATCGCTTGACTAAGCTAGTTAATTGCATAGCACATATCTGGTTGTGTGTTCACCAAGTACACGAGTAAACCCAATAGATGCCTGTAAACAGTAGCTTCCACTACTTCCCCTGAATTAGCATCCTCCTTCCTCCATTACCAGCTAGAGGAGTCTCCATGGGTTTACTACTCTCCATCCAAAATCTCATGAGTATCACATTGGCATACTTTCCCTGAGATACAAACAACTCCCCATCTCCCTACCATACCTCCATGCCAAGAAAGTAATGCATGAGCCCCATGTCCTTCATCTCAAACTCTCTTGCCAGGTCCTCCTTTCAAGATTTGATGAGCTTCTCATCACCTATCAGTATAAGATCATCTACATAAAGTACAATGATCAACAACTTACCTTCCACCACTATGTGATATAGGTTTACATCCACTTCACTCTTCATGAAGCCCAACCTAGTGAAGTAGCTATCTATTTTTGTGTACAAAGCACGGGGTGCTTGCTTTAGCCCATACAATGCTATCTTGGGTCGGCACACATGTGACTCACGTTCCATGGTTTCAAAACCTTCAGGCTACTCTATGTACACCTCTTCCTCAATCATGCCATTGAGGAAGGAAGTCTTCACATCCATCTGATGGATATTCCAACCCATTTGCGCTGATAGTGCCAAAATAGATCTGATTGATGAGTACCTTGCAATAGGAGCAAAGGTCTCATCATAGTCAATCACCTCTACGTGTGAAAATCCACAGGCCCCAAATATGGCCTTATGCTTCTCCACACTGCCATATTTAGCTTGTTGTACCTTGTAAAGCCAATGGGAGCTCACAACTAACTTGTCCTCTAGTGTCAGGATCACATCCCAAACATTGTTTCGAACTATGGAGTCATACTCCTCCACTAACGCATTAGCCCAAACCAGATGTTGCATTGCTTCCTAAAAGGAAGATGCCTCTGTCACAACACATGCACCCATAAGTGTCATGTATCTAGTGTACCTCTCAGGTGACCTCCTCTATCTGCGTTGAGAAGTGGGTGCTCCCACATTCTCCCGTGCATCATCCAACAATCTGTCAGCCTCTCTAGTGAGATTGCTTCCCTCTTTAGAAGACTCTTCTTGATTGGATGTATCCACTCTTTGAACCTCTGCATGTGGCTTCTCCACATCAATCTGAGGCCCCTCAACCTTAGGATCTAAAAGCTCCTCATCTACATGTAGATCAAACTCCCTCTCAAGGGATACTCGCATGGCCTTCTCCTCATCAAACTGATATTCCTACGAACCACTGTCATCCGAATGGTCAACATGTACACCCGATAGTTGTGGGGTGTATCAATGTACCCCACAAAGATCCCCAACTTTGTTGTTGGCTCAAGATTCTTCCATGCATCTTTGGTCACATGGAAATAAACCGATGACCCAAAAATCTTGAAGTGACCAACATCTGGCCTCTTACCGGAATAAGCCTCCTCTAGTGTCTTCATCTCAAATATCCGATGTGGGGTACTATTCTAAACATAAACCATTGTGTTGCATGCCTCTGCCCACAAGTGTAGTGGTAGGCTCTAATCATGCAACATCGTCGTTGCTGCCTCTACTATGCTCCTGTTCTTCCTCTCGGTAGACCCATTTTGTTGAGGGTTATGGGATGTCACAACTCTCGTTTAATCCCTTCTGCTGCACAAAAGTTCTTAAACTCATTGGATACATACTCACCATCGTGATCACTCCATAAAGCTTTAACCTTCTTGCGAAACTCTTTCTCTACCAATGCTTTTAACTCACAAAACTTTGTGAAAGTTTGATCCTTTTTTTGCATAAAAAATACCAACATTTACGAGAATAGTCATCAAAAAATATAACATAATACCTATGTTTGGCGATGGATGTTGTTGAGAATGGTCCACACACATCTGAATGGAATCTCTCCAGAATAGACTCTGCTCAACTGTCTATGTCTCCAAAGGAAGACTTGGTGTATTTTTCCAAAGTAAAACCTTTGTATGTATCAACTTGCTCAAGCATACCTTTGGGAAGATTGGTAGAGATTTGTTGCAATATCTTCAAAGCCCCATGATGCAAGTGGCCCAATCGCCTGTGCCACAACTCGCCGACATCTCGTCTCAACATCTTTTCCACTTTTGAACTCAAAGCAGCACAATCCTCTACCTCTATCTTATAGAGATTCTAAACTTGAAACCCTATCTTTATTATTTAACATGTGGCTATGTGTTGAAGGAATGCCTTTCCTTTCAAAAATATCACATCATAGCCTCTATCCTCAAGCATAGAAAAGGATACCAAGTTCTTTGTCAGTATAGGTAAATGCATAACATTATCCAAGGTGAGTGGAGCTGCATGCTCCCTCTAAAAGGTGACCACACCAGTAACATTATACTTATCATCATCACCCATCTCGATATGCATATTGAGATGTTTCTACTCCAGTTAACTGAATAAATCTTTGTCGCCAGTCATGTAGAAATAAGCTCCATTGTCTAAGTACCTGACACTTCCCATCATTGAAGACAACATGCATGCAATGAGGGAAAAGTCCAATTCAAATTGGGAGGCCAAAGCCTCACTTGTCACTCCTCTTGAGGACTTCTCCTTTGACTTCTTCAATGGATAATTTGTAGCAAAGTGACCCATCTTGTGACAATGAAAGCATTTAACTTTTGTCATGTCCTTCTTCTTACCTCCACGATTAGAATCCAATTTGGAATGAGAAATTTTAACTTTCCCTTTCATTCCCTTAATCGCTAAGCCACATTTCTCTTCATCATCAATATTTGATGAAGAGCCATCCCTGTTGTTCCTCCTGATCTCATCCTGCATCAAATCCGACCATAGTCATTCCCAATCTAGCAACTTCTCCCGACCATTGACAAAGTCCTGATAACTATGCCAACTCTTTCAGAGTCCAAGAAGAGAAAGGCTCACCATATCCTCCTCGGCCACTGTGATTCCAACACTTCCAAGTTCATCCCAACATCGAGTGAACTTTTTCAAGTACTTTTGAATCGTCTTGCCTTTCTCCATCTTGATTTTACAAAGTTTATCCTTCAGTGCCAACTTCCTTTTACCACTGCTATTATGATACAAGTCCGTTAATTTTCCCAAATAGCATGCAGGGTTTCCTTTCCATGGAGACTCGAGATAATATGATCTCGAACTCCCTCAAGGATTATCTGCCTTACCTTCGCCACACACTTCTTCCACTCGGCCAAGTTCTATGTAGCAGTAGTTGTTGTCTTAGGAATTGCTTGTTCAACAAATTCCCTCAAGCCATTGCCCTCTAGCACAACCTCCATCATGTCCCTCTAGGCTATGAAATTTGAGCTACCTTCCAAGGCATACTCAATCGTCAACCCATGGAATGCTATCTACCGATCCTGAAGTATGTATTACAAATTCGACTTTCACCTGTAACCTAGAAACTCAAAACTTTGAAATCTCCTCTAGAGAGCTGATTTTAACTCAACAATATCTCCCTCACCTGAACTCCGATTTGGCCGATTTTTTTTTAATTTGGGTATCTTTCCCAAGGAATATAGATCTTCAATTTGTTTTTGAAATTTTTGCATAGAAATTCTCAGATCTTCTCTGCAAAATCTCAGCCCAAAAAACAATCTTGCTCTAGTACCATGTAGAAAATCATGTAGATTCACAAGCTAATGCAATTTGCTAAAGCAAGAGACAATAATCTACTTCTACTCTTTACAGCGGAAGCCCATAAACATGAACAAACAATAATCAATAGAGGAAGAGAATCAAAGGCACATAACACAATAAATATCTGGGGAAAGCCACAAAACAAAACCCCACTATCGTTTGTATCAATCTAGAAAATCAAGATGAAATTACAATGCTTTTTCTCTATAGAACAATCCCAACACTCAGCAAATTCAATGTCCAACTCATAAGAAAGCTTAACGCCAAATCTTAGCCTCTTCACAAGCTCTCCAAGTCTATATTCCAAGGTGTAATTCCTATGAAGGATAGATTTTATTTAAAGGGAAATAAAGCCTCTAAAAACTGTGCAATCCCTTAAGGACTAGTTCTTGATTTCATGCACTATCAGTGCAACTCAGAAAAATCAAAAACAAAAAGTACATTGTCCATGCACTCTAGTCTCAATTGGGTCTCTCAGAATCGACATGCATGAGTTTCTGATGAGTAAGTATTCAATTAACTAGAGTATCACTGGTGGAGTTCATTAGTGACACCATTGGTTGTTAACTAACTATTAGTTCTCTCAATTAGTTTGAGAACTAGTTTAACTGAACTGACTCATGAAACTGAGTCTTCTATTTTACAACTCACAATTAACTCACACTGGACTCCTACAAAGTAGGGAGAACATATACATGACTTCCAAAAGACTTCCAACTCAAATTTCCTAAGTTAAGTTTAATAAAATTGATTTAACTATTTTAAGTTGCTATGAGAATAGAATTTGAAATCAATTCACAATTTAATTCAAGGAAAAATTAAACTGGAATTTCTTGTTTCCATTTCTCAACAATGGGGGCCCTCCATGGTTCAAACAAGCACACAAAATGAAAATAAGGAGCTAAAATTTCAACATCACTTCATTACTTGATAAAAACAACTATCAACAGGTCTATAACTTGATTCTAAACTCATGAGTCAAAATATGAGTTTTAAATCAAAATATAAATATAACATGTGTTTTGGCAAGTTATCTCTTACCTTTATAAGAAAATTTCTAACAAAATATACACAAATCATGCTCATAATTTATTGTTGGTTATTTTAACGCTAAGATCTGATCCTAATATCTCTTATATTGCTCAAATCAAGGATTTGATCTACAAAATGCAAATATGGTCATTTTTGGAAATATGCTCTATGTTTTAGCAGCTTATCTGTCTATGTTGACCACACACTAACTAGGAATTTCAAGAAACTTTTAGCTCGAGCAAATAGGTATTTCACCATCCTCGGATACATGAGAAAAAATATCATGTCTTCGCTTTTACCCAACTTGTCGGTAAATATGACAACGAACGATGAATTGCAAAATATACTAAAATATGTGATTTTCTTTTCACAATGCATTTATTTACAAGAAATTTCAAAAATTAAAAATTAAAAAAAAAAAAAAAAAACCTTAAGTATTATTATGGGTAAAATATAAGACAATATCATCACAAAAGACAATAACAGATGTTTTTAGAGGAAAATGAAGGAAAAAAAATAAACCAATAATTTTATCCAAAATGAACAATTACACTCATTGTCGCTCATATCCATTTAATAAAATTCCCATGTGGTTTCTTTATAGATTCTGCATTTCAATCTTCTACACATCCTTTTTTTTTGTTAGAACATTCTTCACTGCTAGTTTCTTTCATGCCAACATCAACTTCTATTGTAGGTTTTGAATTTGGTGTTTCAAAATCCTCTACCAATTTTGTAAGTAAACTTTTTTATTTCATGTAATAGTTCTAGTTTAGATTTATGAAAATCTTAATCCCTTGAAATATATGTTCATGATTTCAGGACCTAAGAAGTATCCTAACATGGATCTAACCATGTGATAAGAAAATGTAGCTCTTATACCAATGTAGTAAACAAATAGTATTTTCTTTGATACTGAAGAAGAAATATATTTGTAATAAATGTCTTTATACATATATAAATGATAGAATGATAGAATGATGATGTTACAATTGAGGGGATTTGTTATAAATACTAGGTGGGGTGCCCTATCATATGAAGAGTCGTGTCTTCGTGGATAAGACATAGTTTTACATCTTTCCATATATATTATTTATTATTATGAAATTATATTAAATCCCATTAAGAAAGATTATAAATAAATCCCATTACTTGGTTTCATCACATGTAACACCCTTAATCACAAAGATTTGAGAACAAAGCTTTTTGAAGGAGAGTACTACAATAAAACCTAAAGGGGGAGCATATATGGTGCTAAATGTATATGATATAATGCCAAGGGGAGCATAAATGGGTTAAATGCATATTTAACGGAGTAAATGCATATGTAAGAGTGGTTAAGAGTGGTTAACCTAATAAAGGGGCCACATGTGCAATGTGTGAATAGGTATATATAGAAATCATGTGGTCATTACTAAGATGTGTTATTTAGATATATGAATGTATTGGGGCATTTATAGGAGTGTATTTATTCTTTGAGGAGTTATTATGTAACTCATGTCTCTTATCTATCTTGGAATCATGCTCAATGGTTACAACTAGAGTACATGGTGTATATTTTGATTTATTGTGCTATCTTAAATATGTTGTGCATAACATTGAGTACTTTTGTTGGAGGTATTGTGTGTGGTTATTGAATATACCATTTTGTTGCAAAAATTTCTCAACAACCTATAAGTTTTTTATTACTTCTATTAAGAGCATAAAAAATTTGAAAATGTGCTGAAATATTTTTAGTTGTCGGATAGTGCATTGAGTTTGTTTGAAGTGTGTTTTTTTCTCTTTCTTTTTTGAAAGGGTTTTACCTACTAAACCATTGTGTAATTGTTACATGTTTCCATGTTTCTTTTTGTACATTATTCTCTCATTAATTAGAGAAGGGAGTGTACTCTATACCTCTACTTATTTTGATTTGGTATTAGAACCCAGTCACCGTAAATCCTAAGTATCAGGGACAAGGTTTTTTGATCTAAACTTGGTTTAAGTGGGAGCCTTACTAGAAGGAAATCTTGTTGTAGGAAAATGCTGAGCAAGTTAAGGATTGAACAAATAACTTAAATGGTACTAAATTTGAGTTGTGGAAGCTCAAGATGGAGTATTTTCTCATACATTTAGATCTATGGGTTGCAATAACTAAAACCAAATTCTCTATTATAAAAGACAAAGACTGGATAACATTGGAGAGAAAGGAAAGAATCCTTATCAAGATTTTTTTGTTTGATTCATTTTTATTGGATGTTTATGAATAAATCATTATCACAATCATTTCGAAGAAGGTGGGAGATTTATACAAGGCTAATTTCTTGTTTAATAAACTTAATTTCTAGAAAATGTTGTACACCTTGAGAATGGTGGTGATTTTGCATAGGAATAATTAAATGTATTTAATAGCATTATAACCTAGTTGAAATTAATTAGAGTGAAGATGGATGAGGAGGATTTTTGCATGATTATTTTGTGTTATTTCCAAAATTTATGGGATAACTTGGTAATGTCTATTAGAATCTAGAAAGAAATTTGTGCTTAATGAGGTTTTTGTTGCTTTACACTTGGAGGAGATGAGTTGGGAGGATTCTAAATCCACCAAGGAGGCCTTGGTTTTTATGAAAGATCAAAAATTAAAGAAAGAATATGGAGAATGGAAAATCCAAATCTAGTGGGAAATTAAGTCTTATAGAAATTCCAAGGAGAGATGTTGGAACTACAATAAGTTTGGGATCTCAAAAGAGATTGCAAGGAAGAGAAGAAGAAGAAAAATAATGATTTATATGATGATTCAAAAATATATTCTTAGGATGATGGAGGATATGTTTTTATTATGAACTTTGCAAGCTAACCATGGTATGGTACATTGTTGATATACTTTAGTGCTTCCTTCCACTTCAATTCCCATTGTGAGTTGTTATCAAAGTTTAAGGAATATGAAGGTGGAAAGGTATACCTTAGTAGTGATTCTTATCTTAGTATAGTTGGTTGTGATAGATACTTGATCATGCTCCTTGATGGTAGAGTGAAGGGGATCGATCGACTTTTAGAGATTCCAAGTTTGGCATAGAATCTACTATCAATAAGTAAGCTTAATGTTGTGATTTTGTAGGATGTTTTTTTCTAATGGATGGTGTATTAAGATGGTATGAAGATATGTGGTGCTTACTAAGTGGGTTCATGTGGGAACTATATTTAAATTTAATGCATGTAGCATTCAATGAAGATTTTCCTTAGTTCTTGTAGCGAAGAGATATGTAGGATCTACATCTTTACAATTAGAATCATGAGAAAAGAGGAA
The DNA here is from genome assembly GCA_000404065.3 of Pinus taeda. Taxonomy (NCBI): domain Eukaryota; kingdom Viridiplantae; phylum Streptophyta; class Pinopsida; order Pinales; family Pinaceae; genus Pinus; species Pinus taeda. The sequence goes on from APFE031383701.1 coordinate 197,902, forward strand.
TGGTGTATCTACTTCTTATGGCCATGATTTCTATGTACCTAAATAAGATTTGCTTTACATAGAAATTTACTTATAGAGAAACAAAATATATATGACACCAGAACTTAGGCCATATAAATAAGAAGGGCCCACAAGCCTTGAAAAATGAATAAAACATTGAGGGGTTAACTAATTGTAAATTGAATTTGATTTATTTAAGCATTGCATATATGAAAATAAGAACATTTTTCAACTTTATTCAAGTTCTCACAAACCTTCTAGATTGTTGGACATGATTCATTTTGATGTATTTGTCCCTATTAAAGTTCCTTGATTTCTAAATATTTCTATTATATATCATTCATTGAGGATTATTCTATAAGGACATGGGTATAGTTTTTTAGAAGTAAATTGTAGGTCTTTGGTTAGTTTAAGAAGTTTAAGGCTAGGAATTCAAAATTAGACTCACGAGACGATTAAGGTGTTGAGGATCGATGATGGTGTTGAGTTTTATTTTGTATAGATTGGTAGGTTATATAAGGAGAATGACATATAAATACATATGAAAAATCCATATACCCTTTAGTATAATGGAATTGTAGAACACATGAATAGGACATTGACGGAGAGGGCTAGGAGTATGCTTAGTGGAGCTAGTAGAAGTTATGGGACAAAAGGTTTTCTACTACATGTTATTTATTCAACATATCTCCTACATTATCTCATGGAAATTCCCCTATGGAGATTTGTATGGAAAATCATCCCTTACTCCATCATCTGTGTGTGATTCGTTGCAAGGCATATACTCATGTGCCTAAGGAAAAGTGGTCAAAATTATATAACTAAGAAATGAAACACATCTTCATTGACTATGATATTGGCGTGTAAGGGTAAAATGTTTTTGATCCCATACTTAGAATGTTTTATATATAATAAATGGTATTTTTATAGAATTTAAGTCTTCTCTTATAATTGTGTAGCTAAAATAGTACAAGAAAAAGTTAGATGTTCAACAACCACCCAAGACCAAGAAAGTTCAACTAGAAAATGAACCAAAAGTTCACGATGGACTCAGTGAGTAGGAGAGCTTAAAAAGTTCAAAAGAGGAATTGGAAACTTGACCTTGACCATTTAGGAGGTCCACTCAACAAAGAAGGAACCTAGACATGTATAACTCGTGTAGAAATTCCTTTAGATTCAAACTACTAATTGTAAATTACTAAAACAATAAACTTGAATCTACTCTACTCATCAGTGGAAATAATTAAACGATCACAAAATCATGAAGCATAAAAGAGAAATAATTCAATCAAAACATTGCACAATTATTTCCTAGGGAAAGCGACAGCTAAAAACCCCTACTATCTCTATATTGCATTAGTCAGAAAATATGAGAAGATTACAATGTTTTTCTCTAGCCTGAGAAACCTCTGCATTATCTTTATCTCTCTCACTACTTCCTAGACAAGCCTTGGCCAATACTTAACAAATTTTATGCTTTCACAAGTCCCTATTTCCTTGTGTTGTTTCCTTAGGAATTAGCCCCTATTAATTAGGTAAATTTCTCATCCATAACTACGTAATCCATTATAGGCCTTCCTTTGACTGCATGCATGACCTGTACAATTTAGATGATTATACAATTGATAGTACACTTCCCTTAAAATCCAATCTCAACTGGGTAACTCGAATTCCATGAATTCATGAGTTAATTATAGTTGATTTATCAGTTAACTGGTTGAACACTAGCCCATGGAGCTTTGGATTGATGGTTAATGGGTGCGTTGTTAAGGCACTCGCGATAGGTCACCAGTTCAAATCCCCCGTGGGTATTTAGGTTAGTTTAATAGATAATAAAAAAAAAATGGTTGAACACCAGAGTTGCACCCCACTACTATACCTCCTACTAGTTCCTCCAATAGTTGGAACTAGTTTAACTCACTTTAACTTTGTTAAATTGAATTAATTAATTACAACTCGAAATAAACTCAACCAGAGCTCTTATAAAGTAGGAAACCTCTACATGACTCAAGTTAGACCCTCAACTTGAATTAATTGAACCAACTATGCCAAATAAATTTATTTAACTCATACAAGTTGTCTTATGATGTGTAATTACAATTTTTCTCATAATTTAATTCAAGAGGAAATTAAATCAAGATTTTCTTGTTGCATTTTCAACACTCCCTCTCAACAAGAAAAGGATTATCATATACCCCAACCTTGCCTCTAATGAACTCAAAGTTGGCTCTTGACAATGCCTTTATCAATATGTTTTCATCTTGTTCCTCTATAGGAATGTACTCCAACAACATGATTCTCCTCTACACACAATGTCATAGATGGTAATATCGGATGTCGATATGCTTGGACTGATCATGAAAAAATGGATTCTTATAGAGTTTTATACAACTCTTATTGTCACATTAAATCACTGTAGGGTCCATATGCTGAACAAATAACCCAACAAGGATCGTCCTCATCTAGATAGCCTCACAAGTTTCTTGACTAGCAGCCATGTACTCTTATTCTGTGGAATTGAGTGCAACCAATATCTGCTTTCTGCTATAGCAAGAAAATGTTGCTAACCCAATACTGAAGATTCCACCTGATGTTCTCTTCTCGTCTAATGGAATCCCATCCAAATCTACATCTATTGAGCCTTGAAGCTTCACTCCCTCTATATGTTTGTACCAAATACAAAACTAAGTGGTTCCTCTGAGGTATCTATACACGTGTTTAGTTTCCTTCCAATACAGTTTTATTGGTTTAACCATTGCTTGACTAAGTTGGTTAATTGCATAACACATGTCTGGTCATGTGTTCACCAAATACATAAGTGATCCCACAAGCTGCCTGTAAATAGTAACCTCCACTACTTCACCTGAAGTAGCATATTCCTTCCTCCAATTCCATGATAGAGGAATCTCCACGGGTTTGCTAATCTCCATGTGGAACTTCTTCAATATCTTGTTCACATACATTCTCTGAGAGAAAAACATTTCCCCATCTCCTTGCCATACTTCCATACCAAGGAAATAATGCATGAGCACCAGGTCCCTCGTCTTGAATTCTCTTGCAATATCCTCTTTGCAATATTTGACAAAATTCTCATCACTTGTTAGAATTAAATCATTGACATATAATAATATAATCAATAATTTACCTTCAACCACAATATGGTAAAGTTTTTCATCTGCATCACTTTTGGTGAAGCCCAACCTGGTGAAATAGTTTTTGATCTCAGTGCACCAAGCACGGGATACTTGCTTTAATCCATACAACACTCGCTTGAGTCTGCACACATGTGACTATCTGTTGAAAGTCTCAAATCCTTTATGTTTCTATATGTACACCTCTTCCTCAATCACTCTATTGAGGAAGGTTATCTTCACATCCATTTGATGTATCTTCCATCCCATCTACATTGAAAGTGTTATAATAGATATGATTGAAGAGTACCTTACTACTAGAGCAAAGGTCTCCTCATAACAATTCCCTCCCCCTGAGAAAACACTCGGCCACAAATTTTTCCTTGTGTTTCTCAAAACTCCCATTTGTTTCTTGACTCACCTTTTAGATCCACTTGGAACCTATCACTGACTTGTCCTCTGGCCTTGGGACAACTTTTGAAGCACCGCTCTTGATAATGGAGTCATACTCCTCTACCATGGAATCAACCCACATTCTTTGTTGCACTTCTTCCTCGAATGAGGATGACTCAGTCTCTACACTCTCTCTCATCAGAGCCATGTAGCCAATGTACCAATGGTGAACTCATGTACCTGCACTATGATTTCAGTGATCCTACATTCTCTCTAGCATCACTCATCAATCTGTCAGCTTCACTTGTGCACTTCCTTCCATCTTTAGATGCCTTTTCATGAGTGGGTGCTCCCACTCTCTACTCCTCTGCTTGTGGCTTCTCCACATCATCCTAAGGTTCTTCCTTTGGAGCTAAAAACTTCTCATCCACATGTAACCTAAGCTTTCTCTCAAGGGAACATCTCATGGCCTTATCTTTATCGAATTTCACATCTCTACGAACAACTATCATCCTGTGATATGGAAGGTACACCTGATAGTTGTGAGGTGTATCATTGTACCCCACAAATATGCCCAACTTTGTTGTTGGTTCTAGATTTTTCCTTGCATCCTTGGAAACATGACAGTAAACAGATGAACCAAAGATCCTAAAGTGTACGGCATTTGGTTTCCTACCTGAAAAATCTTCTTCTGGTGTACTCATCTCGAGAATCCAATGAGGAATATTTTTCTACACATATACTAATGTGCTTCATGCTTCAACCCACAAGTGCAATGGTAGGCCCTAATCATGCAGAATTTCTCATGCATCTCACATAATACTTATGTTCTTCATTTCAGCAACCCCATTCTGTTGTGGGTTATGGGGTGCTATTAACTCTCGTCGAATTCCTTTTGATGAACAAAATTTCTTGAACTCATTTGACACATATTCCCCACCATTATCACTCTTGAGAACCTTCACTTTCTTTTATGTGTCTTTCTCAACAAGTTCTTTAAAATCACAAAATTTTGAGAATGTCTAGTCTTTCTTCTACATGAAGAATATACAACACTTACATGATAAATCATCTAAAAATGTCACATAATACATGTGCTTTTCTGTGGAGGCTATCAAGAATGGTCCGAACACATTTGAGTGAACACTTTCAAGGATCACTTGCACTTGATTGTCCTTATCATGAAAGGTGGATTTGGTGTACTTCCTTAATGTACACCCCTTGCATGTATCTTGTTGCTTTAGTTAACCCTTGGGAAGTCCCGTAGAATTTTTTTTCATGATATTCAAGGCTCCATGATGAAAATGGCCCAATATTCTATGACATTACTCACTTATGTCTTGTCTCTGCACCTTCTATGCTTTCATGCTCAAAACAACGCAGTCTCTTCTAAATCCAATTTGTAGAGTTTCTTTACCGGAACCTCGATCTGCTTCACTTGTCTCATGGCTATGCGATGAAGGAAATCCTTTCCTTTGCTAAATATTACATCGTAGCCACTTTCTTCCAACATAACAAATGAAACTAAATTATTCTGCAAACCCGGAACAATATACATGACATATTTTAATGTGAAAGGAGAACTAGACTCCCTCTGAAAAGTAATAGTACCGATATCGGTCGTGCTATACCTTCCATCATCTCCCATATCAATGTGCATATAGAGGTCCTTCTCCTCCAAGTCACTGAAAATTTCTTTGTTACCCTTCATATGGAATGAGGCTCCACTATCCAGATACCACACACTATCCATCACCGATTTTTCCATGCATGCAATTAGTATGAAAACCGACTTGAATTGTGAAGCTATATCTTCACCTGCCGCTCCTCCTAAGGGCTTCTTGTCAGCCTTCTTATGTGGACACTTCATGGCATAGTGTCACAACTCATGATAGTGAAAAAATTAATCTTCGACAAGTCCTTCTTCTTGCCGCCATGACCAGAATCCCTTTTGGATTGAAATTTATTTCTTTTCCTTTCCAGCCAAGGAACAATTCTCCTCATCATCCTGCTTGGATGAGGTTCCATATCGTGTTCCGCCTTATCTCTTCTTGCACCAAGTTAATCCATAAACGCTCCCACTTTGGTATTTTCTCCCTCCCATTTATCAAATCTTGGTAGTTGTGTTAGCTCTTGGAGAGGTTTAGAAGTGCTAGCATGACTAGATCATCTTCAGCAACTGTAATACCAATGCTCCCAAGCTCATCTCGAGATTGGGTGAACCTACTCAAGTATTTTGGTATCGTGTCGCCCTTCTCCATATTGATCTTCTAAATCTTTTCCTTCAGTGCCAACTTCTTATGGTCATTTTTGTTCTTTAAAAAGTCTATCAAGGCTTGCCACATTGCATATGGAATTCCTTCTTGTGGAGGGTTGAGACAATATGTTCTCAAACTCCTTCGAATATGATCCTCCTCACTTTTGCAACCCACTTCTTCCACTTTGCTAGATCCTGGGCATCAAATGTTAGAGGTTTAGGTATATTAGTATCTACGAATTCCTTCAACTTGTTATCTTCCATCATTTCCTCCATCATTTCCTTCCAATAAATATAATTGAACTACCACCAAGGGCATATTCGAATCTCAATCCATAGAAGGCCATCCTACTAGCTTTGAAGATTTGATTCTACAAATTTGATCCTGCAAAGATAAACTCATATTCTTCTCTTCTATTGTGATTTTAGCTCTGATACCATGTAGAAATTCCTTATATATTCAATCTGCTACTTATAATTTACTGGAGCAATAGAATTTAATATTCTACTCTACTCATCAGCGGGAATAATTAAACAATCGCAAAATCACGAAGAATACAAGAGAAATAATTCAATCAACACATTACAAATTGATTTCCTAGGGAAATCCATAGCTAAAAACCCCTACTATCTATGTATTGCATTAGTCAAAAAATATGAGAATATTACAATGCTTTTCTCAAGCCCGAGAAACCTATGAACTACCTCTATCGTCTCACTACTTCCTAGATAAACTTTGGCCAATACTTAACTAATTTTTTGCTTGCCCAAGTCCCTATTTCCTTGCATTGCTTCATTGGGAATTAGCTCCTATTAATTAGGGAAATTTCTCAGCCATAACTGTACAATCCATCATAGGCCTTCCTCTTACTGCATGCACCACCTGTATAATGTGGATGATTATACAATTGATAGTAC
>APFE031383706.1:0-22595 GCA_000404065.3 Pinus taeda
CCAAAGGAGGACTTGACATCAGGACGCTGGTTGTATTCTCCTTTGTTGAATATTAATAAATAGATGACTATCATTATGGTTCCATTCTTGTTGTACTTGTAATGGTTGATGTTGAATTATATCCTTCCTGATCGATGTATAATTGCATATATTAGATTTCATGCTTGTGTTTGTGGTTGTTCTCTTTGTGCGCAGGTGTCCATTCACGTGGATAGTGGAGGATCGTGACCGGCCAAGGCAAAGGAACGTGAGCGCCATCTCTTCTACGAACTAAAGCGTTGGATCTCAAGTAGGTATTCATCACCTACTCTTTATTTGCAATTAGGAACTTGCGTGATAGCATTGTTTGATTGTTGCTAGACCCTTTTTGGGCTAGTAGGGATCGCCTCTATCCGTAGAGGGGATTTACCTCTCCAACACTTGTGTAAACATGAAACAGAATCCAAGCAGAGTTCTCCATGGTTCAAGCTTGTGTAAAAATGAACCCATATCCATTTTATATCTCGTGATTGCTGTCTTTATCTGATAAATTCTGTTAGATGAGCCTTGGTTGTTTTCATCCCATCGCCACCATCTCTTTGGCTGATCATATGCTTTCACTTGCTTGTTTTCCTTTCCTAAGGGACCGCAGTTAAGAGTGGTTTTATTAGCCAGCCTCTTGACCATTACATGTTTTGAGCAATTCCACCATTGCTGGAACCAGTTGCTACTCTTTATACCACTTGTTCCTCTAGGAAGAGTCACCTTTAAGCTCTTTTCTGACTCATAAAATATGAAAATATTGCCAAGTATTTTTTCCCTTTTTGACTCATTAAAGAGAATAAAAATGGAGGTCTGCTTTCAGCTCTTTTATGACCGTCTAAATATGAAAAGATTGCTGAGTTATTCCTCTTGACTAGTTAAACATAAATAGGAGGTGGTCGTCTTTAAACTCTTTTGCGACCATGTAAAGACAAAAAGATCGTCGAGCCCTTGTCGTTTCAGGCTCATTAACAGTTATGAAACGACATGGTTTCGATCGCTTTTTTACTTTTTCAGGTCGAAATCACTAATCATGAAAAGTACTCCTCAATTGTAATGGTCGTGCGTTTCTTTCAAGCATTGTTTTATACTTTTTCGGGCTCGAGAGACACAACTTTACGAAAAAGGACACCCTTGAAGTTTACTTTTCCGCTGTCTTTTCAAACTCTCTAAACATGAAAAGACGCCGAGTTCTTCCTTTGTCAAACTCGTTAAAACTTGATGACATTGGATTCCGTCAAAATGACACTTTACAAGCATATGCTATCCCCGTTAAGCTTGTCATTAAAAATAACCGGGGTACTCACCAGAAATGGTGGGGAAAATGGAACCAGAATCATTGTCGTGTCGGTAGTATGTCACTATTGAACATGGCACTTGTCTACATTCGTGTCTGGGTGGGGGCATCTCATCTCATGTTTCACTTGCTTCCGTGGGTTTGGGTGATTCTGTTTGACCTCTCATTTGCTCATTGCCTTGTCGCCATGACCTCTGATCATTTGATGTCAAATACTGCCAAATCCACTGGCGTGCTGCCAATATGTTCAAGAGAAGTTGACCTCTGTGAAATAATCAACCTCCCTCTGATAACTCACATAATCCTGGTTCAAAAACATCTTATCCTTCTCTGTCTCATGTCAATGATGTGGGAAACATTATGGCCCACCTTCGATCAAGGTCACTTCTTGTCGACTTCAGCTCATTATCCAGGAAGTTGACTTAGAGACTCCCTTCAGGTGCCTTGGAGCCTGCATGCCTCAATGGTAGGTTGTTCGTGTTCGACGCGAGGTTGTCATCATTGGCCTCCGATCGAATGATTCGATGCCAGCTCACTGATTCGCAGGCCATAGATTGTGCCTATAGTACCTTGAGGACCATTGTCAGTATTGGTGGTACCTCTCGTGTCTGTTAACAGTTTTCATCATTGACTGGTAATCAGATGATGTTCTTGCATGTTCGACTTCGACTCCCCTATTCGCATGCTTGAACTTGTACTTTGTTCAGGTCGAGATGGAGTGCAAGACCCTGGATTTTGTCTATTGAGATCCAGGTTGCGATTTTGTGGATTATTATGATCATTACATGACTCATTCATTGGATGGCTATGACCATGCCTGAGTCTATTTATCGATCCTTACTGGATGGCTGTGCCCATACCTTGGATCTAGTTTTTATGTACTCTGCTGTGGATGGCTGTGCCCATACCTTGGATCTAGTTTTTATGTACTCTGCTGTGGATGGCTGTGCCCATACCACATACATTATGTACTTGAGATATTAGTTGTACTTCTCTACGCAGGTTCTCTAGCGGTGGCGTTTTTCGGTTGGCCATGTTCTTGTAAAGCATTTCACCCCTCTCTCTCTCTCTGGCCTCATGCTTTAGGGGGCATCTGTTACATAGTAATTTGTCACCGTCCCTATTACCCCTTCTCCCGCACCTTGGAGGACTTATTTCAGGACCTGTGAGAAGTGACATAACCTGGAAACACTTGCATTGCATTCCCCTAAGTATGTACTTCATATGCCCTGAAGACACCTTCTGCAAAATGCCCATAAAAATAGCCCTTTTTCCATTGGTGCGGTTTCACTTTGTATCACTCATGCTAATGGGGGAAATCCTCCAAAGAGGGCGCGCCAGCTGGCGCTTTGTCTCAGAGTCACACTCACACCAGCCCAGTTGGGTAATGTTTTTAACAAACAAACATCTGAACGTTCTTCCTAACCCACTCATAAACTGAATCCATCTTGAGTTGGTTTAGTCATGAAAACTTCTTAGTGATAAAGCCAATCCCATGAATATTGTGGATAGTCCTAATTCCTTCCCCTCTATCTATAAAAGCTTGTCCTTTTGCCTTTGACAAGCTAGTTCCAAATTCTAAGTCCCAAAGTCTGAGAATTGCTAAGTTCATGCTACAAGAAGCCTTCTTCATCCCCATAAGGCTAAATATAAAGTGAGGAGATTCTTGTCGAAGTAACCAAGGAGAGAGAGGCTTGTTCCCCATTCCCAACAAGCTTTGCAAGGAATGTGCTGCTGATCACCCAGCCAAAGGAGGATTTGACGTCAGAACTATGGTTGTATTCTTCTTTGTTTATCAATGATAGACGACTATCATTATGGTTCCACTCTTATTGTCTTTTGTAATGATGATTGAGTTATATCCTTTCTGACTGATATATAGTTGCATCTATTGGATTTTATGCTTGCATTTGTGTTGTTCTTTGAATGTGCAGGTGTCCGTTCACGAGGATCGTGGGGATTGTGATCGACCGGAGTGAAGGAATGGGAGTGTCGATTCTTCTACAAGTACTAGCGTTGGATTCCAGCTAGGCCCTCATCATCGGTCTTTAATTTGCAATTAGGAACCTGCATGTTAGCATTGTCTGATTGTTGCTAGACCCCATTTGGGCTAGTAGGGGTCGCCTCTGTCCCATAAAAATAACCTTTTTCCCATTGGCGTGGTTTCACTGTGTATCATTCGCACTAATGGGGGAAATCCTCCAAAGAGGGCGTGCCAGCTGGCGCTTTGTCTCAGAGTCGCACTATAGCCAGCCCAGTTGGGTAATGTTTTTAATAAACAAACATCCGAAGGTTCTTCCTAACCCACTCATAAACTGAATCCATCTTGAGTTGGTTTAGTTTGGCTTCGAATCTCCATAGAAGGGAAGTTGTTTGCCACCTTCTCATGGAAGCTTCTTAGTGATAAAGCCAATCCCATAAATATTGTGGATAGTCCTAACTCCTTCCCCTCTATATATAAAGTCTTGTCCTTTTGCCTTTGACAAGCTAGTTCCAAATTCTAAGTCCCAAAGTCTGAGAATTGCTAAGTTAATGCTACAAGAAGCCTTCTTCATCCCCATAAGGCTAAATCTAAAGTGAGGAGATTCTTGTCCAAGTAACCAAGGAGAGAGAGGCTTGTTCCCCATTCCCAACAAGCTTTGCAAGGGATGTGCTGCTGATCACCCAACCAAAGGAGGATTTGACGTCAGAACTATGGTTGTATTGTTCTTTGTTTATCAATGATATACGACTATCATTATGGTTCCACTCTTATTATATTTTGTAATGATGATTGAGTTATATCCTTTCTAACTGATATATAGTTGCATCTATTGGATTTTATGGTTGTATTTGGGTTGTTCTTTGCATGTGTAGGTGTCCGTTCATGAGGATCGTGGGGATTGTGACCGGCCAGAGCGAAGGAATGGGAGCGTCGACTCTTCTACAAGTACTAGCGTTGGATTCCAGGTAGGCCCTCATCATCGGTCTTTAATTTGCAATTAGGAACCTACGTGTTAGCATTGTTTGATTGTTGTTAGACCCCATTTGGGCTAGTAGGGATTGCCTCTGTCCGCAGAAGGGATTTATCTCCACAACAATGAGCTTGTTGCCTTTCTTAGCAGTGATCAAAGAGGTGGCGATAGGTGGAGGTACCTATGGTATCCTGTATAATGAATTATTCAAAGAAATAATGACAGCACGAAGCCTTGACTCATACACAGCATGTCTCCTCCACAAGTATGGCTGGCCTAATAATACGTCACAAACATCTAGAGATGTAACATCACACAATAACTCATCTGTGAAGGGCTTGATGCTGTAGGGAAGGCAGCACTGCTGGCGAACTTTGAGATCTCGTCCTTCTTGAAGCCACCCAATACTGTATGACTGTGGGTGTGGTGTAGTTGGTAGGCCCAACTGCTTCACGACCTTTGCTGAAATGAGGTTCTTTTGGCTTCCACTGTCGACAATGAATTGTAGCGGCGAACCCTTCACCCACATCTATGAGTGGAAAAGACGTTCCCCCTCCTCTGGATCTTCAGCCTCATTTTTCTGGATCTTGGCAGTGGCAACAGTGGCGCTGGGCTCCGCATTAATGATCTGCTTCCCTTTACCATTCCCCTTGTCAGGTTCTGGCTTAGGGTCAGAACATGCATCTAATTCGGAAGCCTTCAACTCGGCCACCAATGACTGCTTGGTCCGACACTCAGTTGTGTTATGAGGGGGACTCTTGTGGAACTCACACCACTTTCCTATGTCCTTCTTCGGCTTCGTGGTGTTGTTCTTTTCTTGCGGCTTTGACGGGTTGTCTTGGGTCACCCCACCTTGGCTTTGTCCTTTGGGATTTGGATTTTTAGATCCAAAGTCTCGCTTCTTCTGTTTGAACTTTTGCTCGATTTGGACAACATATCAGTACGTTGTGCTGAGTGAGGAGATGTTCAATAACTCCATCTCTTCCTGGATGTATCTGTGCAGCCAGCCTTGGTATTTGAGTACCAAATGTAGCTAAGAATCTTTGATACCCAACTGTGTGCGAAGGGTATGAAAAATGTTTGTGAACTCAAGCACATTTTGGTCCCGTCCCTGCCGTAGCATGGTCCATTTGATGTATTTGTCCTCATAGCTTTTGACAGGGTAGTACTGCTCCTTGATGGAATCCCAGAATGAATCCCAAGTGGGTGCAGTTGAAAATAGTGAGCCCATACTTTCATTCTTCTGCTCGCACTAGGTTTCCCACCAGTCCTTGACGTGGGGGGCTGCTTTGAGAAGAGCGAAAACAACTTTTCCTGACTTGAAAATTCATGAACGGAAAAATATCGCTCTAGCAGATTTAACCATTTATCTACGACATCTGCATCTATTTGACCCTCAAATATGGGAATTTCAAAATTAACTTGTACCTTAAAAGGCGTGGTGTTTCTAGAGTAGCTATTGGAAGCCGATGTGTCACCTTTGGGTAGCCGCTGAAGGATCTGTATAAAACTATCCATCATTGTGTTCCTTTGCTGCTCGAGGGTTTCTTCGAGCAAGATTTTGATAGGATCTCTTGCCCCCTCGTCTTTCTTCTCATTCACCATGGGAGGCTGTCGGGATTTGGGGGGCTGGTCTTGCAAAGGTTTGACCAGTTCAAGCCCTAACTCCTTATATCCCATCCTTGTTGGGGACATGCAAAGAAAAAGAGAGAAAAAGCAGACCGCTCTGATACCACTGATCCGGACTTAAACAAGAATGCAACAAAATATAGAGATAGCCATAAAGATGGATATGCAGTGGAAATAATACTTCATTTCATTATTGTAAAATACTGAAATATGTTTACAACTAGAAATGGAAATAAACTAGCTAGGGCGATGATAGCTTATCTCTGAGAAGAGATGTGGCGGCTACATGCCTTTGAACTGTGTTACAATGAGGCTTGAAGGCCTATTTATTGTTGAGAAACAAAGGAAAACCCTTCACATCCCAAAACCTAACCCTAGAAGATGAAATGCCAAATTGTGGGCCTCGTTTGGGTAAATTGGTACATCAATTTCCTGGGGTCGTAACTTTGGCATACTATCTTTATTTGATGCGTACAATAGCCCGTTAGAAACATCTATCTGAGAACTACCACTTTGAGAAGCACAACATGGGTTCATGGACCCATGTTGCCCCTAGATTTCCCAAAAAACGTCATTTAGGGCCTCAAAACGGCTCCGGAAGTTCAGGACCCGGAAAATTGCTAAAAATAGTAAACTGTGCTACAATTTAGGACACTTAAAAGACTGAAAGAGATAGTTGTGGGGGTCCAAATGGGATAGGTGAGTGGCCACCAACATTCACCTGGATCAGTGGAAGCCGTAATACCTATGGAATACATCATTCCTAGTCTGCGCATAATAGTGCTCATAGGTATGACGGATCATGGAGCCTTGGAAGAGAGGCTCACTTAGCTGGATGAGCTCGAAGAAGAAAGATTTTTGGCTGGATTTCACCAGTAGGTCCAAAAGCAGCATGAAAAGGCATGGCATAACTGACACATCAAGCTGCGCACATTTATGGTAAATGATATGGTTTTGTTTTATGATAGTAAGTTTGATAAATTGCCTAGAAAATTCAAAATGCATTGGTTAGGGCCTTATGTTATTAAGGAGATTACCGATGGAGGAGTGGTATAGTTGGTCAAGTTAAAAGGAGAACCCTTCTCAGGAAAGGTGAATGGAAGTCACTTGAAGCCATACATCGGCAGTCCAACCATGTGACTAATTGAAACTAGCACAGTCTTAGCGCTCTAAGTAGCTGAAAGGAGGCACGAGACTATAAACTACACTACACGAGTTGGGAAGCTACGTGATTGGAAGATGGTGTGAAGTAAGGACATGTCACTGGGTCTATGGCAACACAGAGGTAGCTACGCTACCCAAGGAGAAATCGCACAGATCGACTGGAAAGTGACCATTAAAGTCATTGTTCATGAAAAGATGGTAGAAGTGAGGCCAAATGGAGCGGGTGGCCAACATTTAAGACAAAATTTATGGCTTATATCTTTGAAAATATGCCGCCAATCTGGAATTAATGAACCAATTTTGGGGGGAACGGTCATATATGAATTCAAATTTCCCTATAAATTACAAGTGATTGTCTAGCAAGAAACACTTGGCATTTTAAGTATTCAGCTATTGAGCTCTCAGACGCATATGGACCCAAATTTTTTCGAGGCTCTCAAATAGAATCTTGCATTTGCAAACTTTCCTGAGACATCGTGAGCACTAATAGAGAGTGTTATGTCATCACCCCCAGAAATTATCAACACAGAACAAGTGGTAGAAGAGCCGGTACAAGATATGGAGAAACAAGCAGAAGAAGCTTCCATAGAAGTAACCGAAGTACTAGCAGAGGTCCCTAAATCCCTGAGACTGAAGACAACCCCAACTAAGGAGACTATGAAATATAAGAAGGGAAAGCAGCCTGCCATCCCGGGTGCATGCGACGCTGAGACGAAATCCACCAAAGTCCACTTCCTAGGAGAAAGGTAAGGCTATAAACCTAGAGGCAGAAGAGGAGGATATCAAAGACATCCCCATGGACGATGAGGATGTGGGGGTGGAAATAGAAGAGGTTGAAGCCCAAGGTACAAACCCTATTATACATTTTCCAGAGTATGTCCCTCTGCGCAAGCCTAATTCCAAGGTCCCAAAGGACATTGATGAAAGTAAGACTCCCCTGCAAACCCCATTGCTACTAGATGAGATCACTTTTGATGGTCCACGTTTGGCACAGGAACAATTTTGAAGCTTGAAGAATGGGACTTGGTGGACCCCTACACCTGGTGACCGGATAGTTGATGTGCCGCATCATAGACACAAATACGGGGATGACTGCACTGGAGCCACGAAAGTGGCTCAAAGGAGTAGAAAAGGCAGTATTACTCAACCTGCTTTAGGTGCTGCACTATAACCACTCCCCTGTGACGGTGTTAGTCATCAAGAAGCTATTGTGCTTGGTGCGTGATGGGTGTCTGTGGCTGGAGCAGCCTATACCCATCACTAATATGTTGTTTCACCACATAACACACCTACCGTATATAGGCAAAAATCTAGCTATGATCTTTGGCAGCAAGGGTGGCAAGCTGGCGCTCGCAGAGTCAATGAAAAAAAAGTTCAAATTGGTGAAGAAGTTGAGCTGGTACATAATCTCCAGCATTTGCGACCCCGCTGTGAAGGTGGCAACGCAAATCCTTGTAGGGAAGGTGATGTGGAAGTGCCGCACTGACGAGGTGCTGGCACCTGTCGTCGCGTTCACAGAGCAGTGCATGGAAGGAGTCCAGTTTAACTAGTCGGACTACCTTCGTGGTGAGTTCCTGGAAAACTACCGCAAAGTGCAAGAGAAAAGAAAGGAATTCCACTACGCATGGATCTTGCTATCGATTATGCTCATAGCGTGGGAGCTACCAGAAGAGAGACAATTCCCCTCGGTCACGCTAGACCTTCCTGAGGTAGTGAAGTATGCTTCATTGTGGGCAACCAAGGATGCAAAGCATGTTCGAGATTGTAAGATCTTCTAGATCTTGATGGAAATGAATATCAGGATGTCTATCAATCACAAGCCATGATTGTCGCTCATGATATATGCTAACCTGCAGAGCTATACTGAATTCAAAGTTGATTTCCATCAGATATCAATTAGGGCGTGGAAGGACCCTACATAGAAGTGGTATGATTTGCCGTACCTGGCCATAGATGATGCCATCGATGCGGTGTTGGATAAATGGCCAGCGGAGTGTCGAACCACTACAGACTTGGCAGTGGGTGGAAGTACATCTACCACACAAAATAAGAAGGACGAGGCCAAGCTGAAGATGTTGCAACTAGTAAAAAAGAGGAAGAAGGATGCTGCTAGAAGACCAAGGCAAAACATACAGGGAAGGAGGTAGGAAAATAGATAGTTGGCATAGAGCAGGGATTTGAAAAAGGCATACGATTGCCTTCACCTGAAACTGAAGAAGAGGACACAAAGCAGTGCGGTGCGGACCCTTAGGTGACATCTGGTTGCATTAAGAACTCGAGATAGCAGGAAAAGGGAGGGTCTAGAAAGAAATCAAAGGAGACCAAGACCTCACTGGACCCTAGCACACTAATGGAGGGATATTTATACGACATTGGTGACACAGTCAGAGATGTCACGGTGGAGGCCTTGCAACAATTTGAAAATCAGCAGTAGATCATCCTAGGGGCCATCCAGACTGGATTGTAGGAGTTGCAGAGCTGTGCATTACAAGTTGGTATGGTGTCTACCAATTTGGCTATCGACACTTCAAAGGCTGCTGATATGATACGCACAAAGGCTTCCAGCGTGCTAGTGCTGCTAGATGGAGCACTCACAACAAAAAATGAGGCTGACAGGCCCACTGTCAGCACCTTGAAGGGAGTGGGATTGAACCTGGTAGCGCTCCTGCACGACGCACTCCACCTCTTGCAAGATGGATTAATTGCAAAGCTAAGGGCCTGTGAGCACCGTGCCCTCCAAGTGATTAGTGAATAGAAAATAAACAATGAGTAGATGGCCTTATAGAGGGATGATTCCATCGCCGCCAAGTCCGAGGTGACCAACCAGAGTAAGAAGATCATACAGGTTGTGGAGGAGGCCTGCAGAATGGTCCTGGAATTGTCCATTCCGGAGGAAGAGCTAGTCGAGGTCTACATCCATAAATTGGCCATAGGGGTGTGTGACACTCAGACGAAGATGGCACAGGTTCAGTTGGAGATGAACCTGCATATTACAGAGCTCTAGTTGAGGGTTGAGCCTTCAACACCACCAAAGGTAAAGGAACAATGGGTGGCCGCTGTCACAGAAGTAGTCGCGATAGTGGAGAGTGCAGTAGCAGACTGCACCCAGTTGTTTTAACAATCGTTCGAGGTCCTGACTAGCTTGCAGGAGGACCCAAACATCTAGAGGCTAGAGACAGAAGCATGCGAACTCCAACAATTCTATGATTAAGTTAAGGGCACAACGCAAATCGTTGTGCTGACATAGAGGTTAGCCAAGCTACAGGAAGTTAAGCCGCTGAAGGAATAGGTGGACGCAGTGTTGCACAAGGAATCAATGGTGAAGGTGTGACTAAGGCCTTGGTTGGAGGAAGCTTATGTAGTTATAGGAAACATTGAAATCAAGCTTGTGACTCTGCAAGCGACGCAACAAAAACTTCAGGATGACAACACAGGAGCAGTAACTGAGAAGACAGTTGAAGATGCGAAGCAGGAAATATCTCAGTGCACAATTGAAGTCCCGGTCATTAGGGTCGAGCTAGATGGGCTTCACATAAAGATCTCCATGCTTGCCAAGTGAATCGAGGGTGAGTCACGATATTTGTGTTGGGGGCTTGTTAGGAGCAGGATCCCCAAGGGTAGTTTTGGGGCTAAAAGCCCATGCTTAAGTCAATTTTTTTTAATATTATTGTAAAGACTCCGCATTTTGTGGTCACAGAGCATGAAGGTGTTATGTGTCACAAAGGATAGTCTGCCCTTAGTTTTGTAAAATAAAGTCGGCTGTAAGAGATCTACCCATGGTCTGTGGACCATGGGATTGTATAAAAAGAGCTAAGCTCTAAGTAGTTATAGGAATAGAACAAGTAAGAGAGTCATAGCCTTAGAGATGGAAGTCTAAGTCTTGGGTTGTAGCATAGGTAGAGGCTCTACAACTGAGTGCATAGAGGCCTAGGGTAGAAGTCTGCAACTGAGTGCGTAGACCCCTACAGCTGTGTGCGTAGGGTGAACAAAGTTTGTAATACTTGGAAGATATTAATAAAAGGAGTTATTCTACAATTTATGTGTATTTATTCTATTGATGGGTTTGGATATTTTGTGTATGAATTTCCTTTATTATGTTTCTATGATGCGCGAATGAATACAGGTACATTTAATAATTAACCGCAATTACGAGTATCTGATTACATGATGATAACTTTAAGTATTCGGCAAAATAAGCAAATCACTTAGGGTAATTGAGGAATCTACACAACGTGCTGCAATAACAACACAGAAGTACTTGAGCCCCAGGTTAGGGCTTCGTGAAAGTTGATTGTATACTTTCGCGAAGGCATTGAAATTCAAAATAAGGGATTTACCTTACAAGCCCTAGAGTGAGATCACATGTGAGAAGGCAGGGATAGAAGAGATAAAATGACATCACAACCATCTCAGGGTAAAGAAACTTGGTTCCAACATCCCTCCATACTGCTTTAGGTGAGACTTCGGTTTGCACTCCGTAGGCTGATGCCGAAAGGGCCAGTAGTGCAGGGATTTGTTTGACTAATTAATGCTGAACCTGTGTCAGCCCCCCCTCAAGCCAACACAGTGTCAACTACTATGTTATCTCTAATGTGTCTAATAATGGTGGAAAGTATTGCTATAGAAGGGCCACATTGAACATTGGGTGTAGGACAAGGAAGGTGGGAATATTTAGCTAAAAAGCATTTTCAAACATAGCCTTGGTGATGGTGTAAGGTCCATAACTGTTGGGACAAGTTTTGGGTTAACATAATTGCAACAATCTAAGGACGCTTTGGTAGTGCACGCTTACGTATGAAGCATAAACAATGCATAGGAACATCCCATAGTTATGTCAGAGTGCACAGAGTCAGCGTAGAATGGAGAACCATGTAGTTAACAACATAGAGGAAGTGAAGGAGCGAGAACAACTAAGTTTGACTATATTGTTTTCCTTGTGTTGATCTAGTCCAGTTTAGCAATTGTAGCATGTCTGGCCATGGTAATTGTATACCTGGTATTTGCCATGGTATCTCAACCTATGTAATCATGTATACATAAACATAAGATGAAAGGATATGGGTTAGGCGTTAGTTGGTTCGCTAATGATTAGTGGATTTAGTGGTATTTTGTTGTATATGTCTAATGTTGAATTTAGGTTGGTGAATCAAGGATAAATATTGTGGTAAGGTTGTATGTGTTGTACTTGGAACTCTTTTGGAAACAATACGAGATGGTTGGAGTTACGTTCATTAGTATTTCCTATGCTCTATAAAATGATTTCTTGATGTTTAGTTATATTCCTTCCCAAATATTTTAATGTGTCAATGGATCAAGTTCAGTGTCTGAGTAAATGAGACACCCCTTTTTAATTTGTATTTCTATTTAGCGATGCCACTACAAATGTTATGGACTTGTGTTATTAGGTTTAGTGTTTGAATAAAATGTTGAGTAGCATAAAATCCTACTTGTTGTGAGTTCCCTTTCCCCTCACTATTGCAGAAACCTGGTTCTTGTATCTCCCATCTGTGCCTCAAGTGAGAATTTCCCTGTTTTCACAAGTGATGTAGAAAGGGTTGGTACAAGTTAGGGTTTTGTTGGTTGCAAGTTATGATATTACCTGGGTTGGATTGAAAACAATGCCAACAAAGGGTTTCATTGTTGGGATCGGGGTTCATTATTTAGGGGGATGTAGAACCCTACTTATAAAGAGGAGTTGGTTATTGGTTTGAAGCCAAGCTTCAAGAGTTTTCTGCCAATGAGATTGGGGATCGACAAATTAGTATCAATAAATGGCTACAAAAGTATGTGTTCATTGATCTTGATGAAATATTCTTTATTGAGTTCCTATAGATATTAGTAGAGTGGATTATAAATTTAATGACGTGAATAGGAATTGGCACCCTATTGAGTCCAAAGGGTGTACTCCTAGCGAGTTCATAGATTTCAGTTTCTGGATAATTAAATTTAATGTGTGGCTGATTTTTGGTTTGAAATTTTTATAGGGGGATATATCACTAATTTTTTCATTGAATCCATAATTTCCTATATTATTACTGAGTGAAAAATTTTGGGGGGTCCACATGAAAGATTCATTAAGTCATTGCTGACTTTTGTAAAGATTTTATTATGTGATAAAGGTGTTTTGAGGATGAAGTTTGACACCATGACCAACTAAATCCCTAATGCACTAGGGGCAAGCCAGGGGATGGCTAGGGTGTAACCTCAAGGAACAAGGTTGGGATATAGGAGTAGAAGGAAGAAGAGGATGATGGATATGTAGAAGATCCTTGAATAAGATCATGAGAAGGTATGCTACAAAAATTAAGATAGATAGTGCATGGAAGAGAAAATATGGTAGAGTTTGAGACTGGCATTTTGTGCAGTGGAAAAATATTCTAAGTGAAGGTTTTAACCCTGTATAAAAATTATTGCAAACAAATTCTTAAAACATAGGAAATATACAATGGCGAGAACATAAAATATACACAAATATTTTTCTCCTAGAACCCAGACCTAGGAAAACCAGATTTATTTTTCATTATATTCCTTTTACAATACATTATATACATGATGAAGCATTCATAAACCCCCAATCCATTAACCATGGATTAGAACATAACCACAGTTCCCTTAACCAAATCTACAAAATACCATAGGAAAAACCATCATGCCCAAAACCATGAAAAAAAACCATGTGCAAAAACCATGAGTGGTTCCACCCCCATCCTTGGGTCCGCCCAATGATCCGAATTGGATCCATAAAGAATTATAAACAGAGCCATGGCTGTACCAGGTCGGGAGAGACTTCTAAAAATTCCAAAACAGCGATCAAAAACACCCTGAACCAGTGGCAATGGAAGCTAGCATGGAACGACGAGGACCCCAGTCAAAGTGCGCTGACCGAGGCCCATGGAGACTCCACGGGAGACTGAATTAGCCCCTGGGAGCCACAGATCGGGAAACAAAGGTGGATTTTGATACGTGATTAGCACTAATCATGCATCGCTGGGCAAAAAGGGCTGCAATGGAGAAGTCCCGAGCACTCGCACACATGGGAAGCTGGAGAACCGCGAGCAAAAAGCGAAAAAGTGCTAGAGGACAAGGTGGGACCCGTGCTCTGAACAACTGGCGGTATTGATTGGGGCACCCTCAAACTGTAAGAAGTTTTGCAGAAATTGTGGTGATCCCACTTAATGATTGACATGTGGCAAGTGCAGGAGAGAGATAGAGGAACCAGAATCCTAAGAGGAGGACAGAACATAGGGAAAAAGATAGCGAAGAAAAAACAGAAGAGGACAGAGGGTCGAATTGACCAAAGACAACGTTGAGCACCAAAAAGCTTGAAGGATTCAAGCCATCATAGTGAGGATCTGTATGGAATGAGCACCACATTGGGCTCTTTCCATTGTAGACCAGAAGGTCACAGAGTTGGTAGGAAAATGAGTCTGTGCACTTCAGTGGCTCAGGGAATCCAAGAACCACTCTGCCAAGCAAATATGTTTCGGGTGACTCATATTGAGCTCCTGCATTGTAATTCTCTACTTACAACACAATAAAATAAGGCCATCACTGAAGCTGGACTGGAGATGTAGTCCTGGAGAATAGCGTGAACTCCTTATTAAATTCTTGTGTTCTTGTATTTTCCTACTGTGATTCTCTGCTGTTTTCCATTTCAAGTGTCTGTGTATTTGCAATCTGATCAATCCATTGCTTAAATAACATAGACACACACCAACATATGATTCTGTAATACCTTCATTTAATAAATATTTAACTAAGGTCACTCATAGGGTGATTATCAGA
Source organism: Pinus taeda (assembly GCA_000404065.3). Classification (NCBI taxonomy): domain Eukaryota; kingdom Viridiplantae; phylum Streptophyta; class Pinopsida; order Pinales; family Pinaceae; genus Pinus; species Pinus taeda. The sequence goes on from APFE031383706.1 coordinate 14,851, forward strand.
TCAAGTGGTATCAGAGCTTTAGGCTGTAAGGTTAGACAAGCTTATGTTGGTTTAGCTATTGAATGCTCACTAGATCAAAGCTCAAATTAGGAGAAGGAGAGTTGGTGGAAACTAATCCTGAAATTGGGAGAGTCTATCCTTGGAAGACAATGTCAGAGGAAGGTTCTGTGGGGCTAGACCCTCAATTCATAGAAAGTTTCCTAGCTATAAAGTCTATGGTAGAAGAAATGTATAGGGACTTTAGAAAGCATAAGGATGAATATTCATCAGGTTCTAAACAAGATAAATAAGAAGATAAGTCTTGTTCCCATAACCACTCGAAAGAAAAAGGGAAAGAGGAAAACTTTCCCACACCTCCTAATAGCCTTGTGCATAATATGAAAGCATCTTTGATTAAACTAGATGTTAAATTTGACTTTCCTATATATGATGGAGAGATAAATGCTGAAAATTTGGACAATTGGACTAGACAAATTGATGTGTATTGTAGAGTGCAGAACATCAACTCAGACAAGACCAAAATTTAGCTGGCAAGCCTATGCCTAGGAGGCACTGCCTTGGTTTGTTGGGAAGGCAGAACCCAAGCTGACATGAAATGACATGGTAAGACCATCGCTGTCTGAAGTGACTTTGTTTCTACAATTAAGAAGCAGTTCTATCCATTGGCCTACATGCAACAAGCCATGATGAGTTGGCAAACTCTTTTGCAGTTGAAAGGGAAAAGTGTGCAAGGGTACACTCAAGAATTTAGAAAGAGAGCATTGATTCTAGGGATCTCATTAGACTCACCAGAGACTCTTTTAAAGTACATTGGTGGTCTACATAGCTACATGAGGCATACCATCCTCATGTTTAATCCCACTAGTATAGATGAGGTATCTGTACATGCTACTCATCTAGAAGCTAGAGGAAAGAATGGAAATCTAGAAGTTGGGTGACCATCCCAATGCACTGCAAGAAAGAGCAAGGAGAAAAGAAAGCAGAAGTGGAAAGCAAGGAAGGCTAACACTGCACAAAAAGGAAAAGCTTCATGCACTCACTATAAAAAGGATGGGCATGATGATGCGCACTGTTGGATTCTGCATCCAGTGCTGAGACCTAAGAAGTCCGAGGGCAAGAAGAAGAAGATTGCTGTAGCTATTCAGAAAGATTTGGGGTCAGACTCGGGAGATGAAACAATCATTGCAGCCACAGGTACAAAAGGTAAGAATTTTTAAGCATCTACCAGTAATTTTGCTCAATCTATTATTGATGAAGAACATGAGAGAAAAATACACGAGCTTTTCCATATTTGAGTTGTTTCCAAATATCAAAAGATTGATACTTTGTTTGATAATGGCTGGCAAGTAAATTTGATTTCTGAAGCAATTGTAAAGAAATTGGGATTAGCAACTACACCTCACAAGAAACCATACCCATTAGGATGGTTAAATGATAAAGCACAACTACAAGTGACTAGACAGTGCAAACTCAAGCTTTCTTTTGGGTTAGCATTTGTAGATGAGGTTGAGTTAGACATAATTGCTTTGGATATATGTGGAATTGTTTTAGGAAGTCCTTACTTGTATGATAGAAAAGCTATTTTCTATAGAGATGAGAACAAGTATCTACTTGTTAAATATGGAATCAAATACTTTGTAAGAGCCCATAAGCTCAAGAATAATTATACTCTCATAAATTCAGGGCAGATGAAAAGAATGATAAATTCATGCAAACAATTCTTACTAATGGTTGTAAATGAAAATAAACCTGATAAAACCAATGTATTTGAGGGCTAAAATGCTAAGCAGCAAGCTGATATAGAAAAGATTTTTTCAGAGTATGATTTTCTGTTTCAGGAACCTAAAGGTTTGCCACCCAAAAAGGAAATAGTACATGATATTATTTTGCAGCAAGATGTTCCATTGCCTAACATTGGAATGTACAGGTTGTCCACTTTAGAGAATGCTGAAATCAAGAAGCAGGTGTAAGAGTTGCTCGAGAAAGGGTTCATTAGGCCTAGCACATCACCATGTGGGTCACCAATAATTTTGGTGAGAAAGAAAGATGGCTCGTGGAGAATGTGCATTGACCACTGAGCACTGAATAAGATAACAATTAAAAATCGTTATCGCCTTCCTCGCATAGATGATCTTTTAGATCAATCAAAGGAAGCTGTTTATTTCACCAAGCTGAATTTTCACAGTGGATACCATCAGCTCAGAGTTGCAGAGCAAGATGCATGGAAGACTGCTTTCAAAACAAAGCAGTGATTGTATGAGTGGCTGGTTATGCCTTTTGGCTTGACCAATGGCCCCACTACTTTCATGAGATTAATGAATGATGTACTCATACCTTTTCTTGATGATTTTGTTATTGTGTATCTGGATGACATTCTGATTTTTAATAAAACATGGGAAGAACACTTAAAGCATGTTAAGAAGACATTAGATGTTTTGAAAAGAGAAAAAATTTATGTGAAACTCTCAAAATGTGAATTTGGAAAAACATCTCTAAATTATTTGGGTCATATAGTAGGGGGTGGTGAATTGAAAATAGATCCATCTAAAGTGGCAGTTATTGTAAACTGGCCTAAACCCAAGTTTGCTACAGAAGTGAGAAGCTTCTTAGGAGTAGCACAATATTGGAGGAAGTTCATCTCTAACTTTTCCTCAATTGCAGCTCCCTTACATGCTTTGACAGGATTGAACAAGGTGTTTCAGTGGGGAGGAAAACATAAAAAAGCCTTCGACACCTTGAAAGAAAAGATTAGTACAATTCCTGTACTAACGCTGCCTGATCTACAAAGACCATTTGAGATCCAAACATATGCCAGTGACTATGCCATGGGAGCAGTGTTGACACGACATGGTAAACCCATATGTTATCATTCTGATACTTTTAATCCTGCAGTTGTTAACTATCCTACATATGATAAAGAATTGTATGCATTAGTTCAGAGTGTGAAAAAGTGGAAACATTATTTAATGGGTAAAGAGACAGTAATACATACTGACCATCAACCACTTCAATATCTACACTCCCAAATTAAGTTGTAGCAATCTAGACATTACAGGTGGATGGGTTTTCTACAACAGTTTCATTTGGTCATCAGATATAAAAAGGGCATACACGATAAAGTTGCAGACATGTTTTCTAGACCTATTATAAATGCATCTACTATACTTAAGCATAATTCTATACTACATGAAAGTTACATTGAACAATATGCTCAAGATATAGACTTTAAAGATGTATATGCAACTTTGAGTCAAGGCAAAAAGGTAGAAGAATTGGATTATCATGTGAAGGACCGACTCTTCTATCATTGTGGGAAACTTTGCATTCCATAAACAGAGAGAGTAAAGATAATTAGAGAGGCACACACTTCTCTGATATCAGGTCACTTTGGGGTAAGTAAAACAGTTGCACAGCTACAAAGATTTTGTTATTGGCCAAAAATGAATGAGATAGTTTCTAGATATGTAAAAGGGAGTACTATGTGTGTTAAAAGCAAGCCCAACAATAGAAAATTAGGCTTGTACACTCCATTACCAGTTCCTTCTCACCCTTGGGAAAGTGTTTCCATGGATTTTGTTGGAGGACTGCCTAAATCTAGGAAAGGTCATGTTTATCTGTATGTGGTTGTGGACAGGTTCAGCAAAATGTGTATTTTGATACCTTGTAATAAACAAATTACAGCTGAACAAACTGCAAAACTATTCTTTGAACATGTATGGGTTCATTTTCGATTACCCACTTTCATTGTATTTGATTGAGACACCTGATTTGTGGGGAAGTTTTGGTCCAGTCTGTGGGAGTTGATGGACACCCAACTGAAGAAAAGCATAGCTTTTCATCCACAAACCGATGGCCAGACAGAAGTAGTTAACATGACAGTGATCCAGTTACTCAGAGGGTATTGCAGCAAACATCCTAAGCTTTGGGATGAACATTTGGGTTATGTGCAACATGCTTACAATAGAGCAAAACACTCTTCTACAAAGAGATCTCCTTTTGAAACCTGTTTTGGTTTCACACCAAGGTCTCCTTTAGATTTTGTCTTTGGTAAAGATACCACAGTTGATGGACATAGTGATGTGGAAAAGGAAACTAGGTTCATTGAACAGATCCAGGAGATCCACCAGGAAGTACAGGAACAACTGGAAAAGAGCCAAGCCAAATACAAGGCAAGGAATGACAAGCATTAGATGGAGCATAGTTTTCAAGTTGGAGACCAGGTCTGGCAGTATATCAGCAAGGACAGGATGCAAGGTGAAGGTAAAAAGATAAAGCCTATCAGGTATGGACCTTTTAGGATACTTGAGAAGATTGGTGAAAATGCTTTTCACCTTGATCTACTAGCTTACATGCACATCTACTCAGTCATAAATGCAGATTGCATGAGATTGTTTGAAACTTCAATGATTGATGATCCTGAAGAGAAAAGTCAATTACCTTCTATTGATGACCTGCTACTTGAATATATGAATGAATTGTAGGAAGACACAATCTTGGACAGGAAGGTGAGGACAACGTGCAAAGGAGATGTTGAGTACCTCAGAATTGGACTCAAAGGTTCGAAGCCAAGCAATGCAAAGTGGATTGAGGTTGGGCAAGTGAGACAGCAGTACCCTCACTTAGTCGATGCTTGAAAAAAAACCAACTTATGGTGGTCCAAATGCTTTTTAGTGGGAAGGTCGTGATCCGAATTGGATCCATAAAGAATGATAAACAGAGCCATAGCTATACCAGGTCGGGACAAACTTAAAAAAATTCCAAAACAGTAATTAAAAAATCCCTGAACCAGTGGCAATGGCAGTCAACGTGGAATGATGAGGACCTCGGTTAAAGCGCGTTGACTAAGGCCCATGAAGACTGCGCGGGAGGCCGAATTAGCCCCGGGGAGCGCAAGAGGCCGAATTAGCCCCTAGGAAACATAGGTGGATTTTGATGCACGATTAGCGCTAATCGCGCATTGCTGGGAGAAAAGAGCCGAAATGGAGAAGCCCCAAGCACTAGATGCATGGGAAGCTGGAGAACCATGGGTGAAAAGTGAAAAAGCGCTAGAGGACAAGGCAGGACCCGCGCTCTGAAAAATCGGCGGTATTGATCGAGGCGCCCTCAAATGATAAGTGGTTTTGGAGAAATTGGGGCGATCCCACTCAACGATTGATGCGTGGCAAGCGGAGGAGAGAGACAGAGGAACCATAATCCCGAGAGGAGGACGGAACACAGGGAAAAATACAGTGAAGCAAAAGCAGAAGAGGATAGAGGGCCGAGCTGACCAAAGACAGTGTCGAGCACCAGAGAGCTGGAAGGATTCAAGCCATCCCAAAGAGGATCTGTCCAGATTGAGCACCACATTGGGCTCTTTCCATTGTATACCAGAAGGTCATAGAGCTAGTAGGCAAACAAGTCTATGCACTCCAGTGGCTCGGGGTCCAAGAACCACCCTGCCAAGAAAATCTGTTTCATGTCACTCATATTGAGCTCCTGCATTGTAATTCTCTTCTTACAATAGAATAAAATAAGGCCACCATTGAATCTGGACCGAAGACGTAGCCCTGGAGAATAGGGTGAACTCCTTATTAAATTCTTGTGTTCTTGTATTTGCTTACTGCGATTCTCTGCTGTTTTCCATTTCAAGTGTCTATGTATTTGCAATCTGATCGATCCGTTGCTTAAATAACATAGACACACACCAACATATGAGTCTGTAATACCTTCATTTAATAAATATTTAATTGAGGTCACTCATAGGGTGATTATCAGATCACCCAACCATCCTTGGGTGTGCTTGGGACTAGTCGTGCAAAGAATTTAACACATACCCAACATTCTCCCACTTGTTATTTTCTTTGCATGTAGGGGGTCAATAGAGTACATATGCATCAATCTAGGGCCACAATGTCCACTATTTCTCTACACTAATAAAACTTATCAGCGCTCACAAAAATTTCCAATGTGTCTGCAACATTCTTCGAGTACATAGGCATCAATCTAGGGTCACAATGTCCACTATTTCTCTACACCAATAAAACTTATCAATGCTCACAAACATTTCCAATGTGTTTGCAACATTCTTCAAAGTGTTCACCTTTGCCAAAAACATCTTTTTTCCCTCAACCATATCCCTCACAAAGTGATACTAAACATCAATATGCTTTATCTTCAAATGATAATAAGGGTTATTTGCCAATAAAATTGCACTTTGGTTGTCACAACCTATCCTTATAGCTTTATGAATCAACCACATATTTGAACACAATCTATGCAACCAAACTGCATCCTTGCTTGCATTGTTGGCTACCATATATTTAACCTCTGTAGTTGGAAGTGTCATTATAGATTGTCTCTTTCTCATCCAATCGATATAGGTTATGTTAACACCCAGGTTGTTCTCTTTGACTCCCAAGAGAATACGGCCGGGGTAACCACTAACCAATCTTTGGGCTGCAGCTTCTAGCCCAGCTGCAGTCAGAGAGGGCTCTCTCTATCGGGTTTGTCACTGCTTTCAGTGAGGGTTTTAGGCTAGTTATGAGATGAGTTTTTGGTTGTTTTTGTGTATTTGGTTGGGAGGATGCTTCTGATTCCTTTAAAGTATATCAGCAGGGAAGATTAATCCATTGGGCAATGGGGTCTATGACTGTTTTCTCTTGAAATCTTGATTTCGGTGAGGACGAAAAGCTACAGGGCCTGTATGCATTTCATGAAACAAATTGTGAATATTGAGAATGAGGTGAATACAACTAGCAATGGGCAATTAAGATTTCGTTACTTAAGCTGTATATTTGTGAAAAAGGCTTGTTATCTAGGAGCAATCACTTGAATTCCTAAAACAACAGTACACAGTGATGATATGGTTTTTAAAGGTAGCAACTAAGAATTACGCTTTAAATTCCTTATCAGAAGAAAACATATCAGATAGATTTGATTGAGCTTAGGGTAGTCAATGACTAAATCCTGAGACTATTCTTTTTCCTTACTATCTAGAGTTCAAACGTATAGAAAACATGAGAAACATATGGAATAACAGGAAACATATGTAAAATAAGGAGCCATGAGAAAACTTATTGAGCCATGTAATGAACAAGAATCCTGCGACTTTGAGCCACACACCATCAAGAGACCAAGAGACAACACATCATTGAAGAAATCCCACTGCCTTTGTATTAAACTGTCTGAAAAGTTTACAATATCAGAGTTACAGAGAATATCTCAGAAGAAGTTCTTACATCCGGAGTCCAACCCCTCTTAAACAAAATGAAGGGGAATATATAGAAGTTTGTTACAAAATATCTCATGCATGAGTCATCTGAGCGGAAAAATATCTCTTACATTGGGATAGAGAAAGTAGATGAGAAGTTATTACAATCTTAAATGAGCTATAAAAGCTATTAACTGCTGTCAGAGCAATTTTGACATCTGGAGCTTTATGGAGTTGGTTGAAGTCGGCTGAATGCTTTGAATTAACTGCTGAGTGACCTTTTGTGCGGCTGTGTGTCCTCTTGGTGAGCTGTCATGGTCCTTCTGTTGAATTTGCCTTTAAGTGCCTTAAATGCTTGCTTTATCCTCATGCTGTCCTGTATCTTCCATCCTTCTCAAACATTTCATTTAGTCTTGATCCTTCCGTATGAGAACTATACAAACCATGAATTCCATTATGGGAACAAGCCTTTGTCTGCATGCTGAATTTCACATAAGTGTCTTTGAGCAGAGTCATCTTGAGGGATGAGGAAAATATCCATCTTCATTTCCATGTT
>APFE031383717.1:0-16896 GCA_000404065.3 Pinus taeda
GGTGTGGAATGGAGAACATCATAACCTTCACTTATGATCCATGCATAGATGTAGATGCATGCATGCTGATTGTTTGATTAGTTGTGGATACAAAAGAGCAAACATGAAATCAGATGACATGATTAGTTTAAGTGTGGAGTACTTTTGAGTACTAAATGATTTTTTCTTGGTTAAATACAAGGTTAAGATTGTTATTAAACTTCAAGTATAATACTGAAGACCATACTAGACTAACTATCATATTTAATACGTATGTTTTGTGATGGGGCGGAGGTCATATTCCGTTGTTATTAAAAGCCTTGTCTATGGGGCATATTCAATCCTTAAACTCAAAGTTATTTGTTTTGTGGAGTTGTATTATGCATCCATCTTATCATTTTGCTGAAAATTTCGTGCAACCACAAGATACATGAAAATAATTAGCTAAATAAAAGCACTTGAATATTCTGACATCAAAATTTTTCAGTTATGCTCTGGTTGCAGAAGTTGAACACGTCCATGAAATCCTTATTCTCCAATCAACAAACCAAACATGGTCTGATTGGACTTACCTAAAAGTGGTGTGAACGAAAGTTTAAAGGAATTTTTGGCATAATGCTAACATGGTTAAAAACATGTGGATGAAGTATATGTCATGCAGGTGATGCTACAGACATTTGGTATTGGGTACACGTGTACAGGTGGCATTGTGTACAAAAGGTACATATAGTACTAGTATGGATGCATGAATTGCATGACGATATATGCCATGTATAGTTGTATATATGTAATGAAACATATGTGTAGATTGACATGGTTGAGGAAAAGGAATTGGGTGATTTCCTGGTGTGGCAACCGATCCAAAGTGTGTACAGAGGCAAGACCAAGGTGGAAACTAAGGATTGGTATTGGAAGCTAGGATAAGTATCCGTATTTAGTTTCAGTCTTAGTATACATATGGCATATGATGATGATTTATGATTTTGATGGTTATGTTTGAGCTAACTTGATATGATATTTTATACATGTTGATTGGTCAATGTGTTAGTTTGACTTGTTGTGACTAATGTAGGGAGACTGCAGGAAGAAAGTGTTTGGCAAGAACACAAATGCACAGGAAGAACACACATTTATTCCTATTATTTAAACAAAATGGAAATGAGGAATCATACTTAAAGGACATACAACATTAACCCGTAATTATTCATGTGGTAGTATTGTTACATTAACTATGGTAAACAAAATTGAGTTTATGCACATGAAAATATCTCACAAAATTGATTGAAATAAATGTTACAGTTAGCAATAGAAGGAGAATTGCTGGTAGAACTCCTTTGTAACCGATACATATCGAAAGATTTGATTTAGATGGCAAGGCGATGGGAGTCTGTAAATTTAGAAACAACTACCTGTGAATGAGGAATAATATTGTAAGATGCAATAATACAATGAGGACGGTGTAAATTTAAGGGGTGGAGTATGTAACACCCCTCCATTGTACGTAACACTCTACTAACCTAAGATAAGAAACACTAGGTCCAAGGTGTAACAATGAAAGTAAATAATTTATTGTTAAATAAATAAAGATAATGTAAAATGCTTGGAAAATGAGATACCAAGAGATGAGGTTCTTGCCAAATAAAATCCCATTGGTGAATGGGAATGGATAATTTTTCCATGATAAGACTTCTAGATCTAATTCTAGATAGGCTTAATGGATTTGGAGATAGATATCCATTAAGTTACTTAGCTGGAGAAAGATGCTAAGTTAAGAAAAACATAAAAGTCTTTCGGGAGAGAAAGGCAAGCTTTTATGAGGAAAATCCTTGCGAGAGAGAAAGGCAAGTTTTTATGAGAAAAGCCTAGGCAAATGGATAAAATGGATCCATAAAGTGGGACATCGCTAATGGAAACCATATCATGAGAGAAGGTATTAAATGCCCATTGAAGAGATCAACAAGAGGCACTTGATCCATGGCAAGAATTCTAGGCTTGGGGGTGAATTGGAGGAAGTCAGTTCTAGGTTGGGTGACGATGATCGATTTTCCAAGTGACATTATTTCAAATTCTCTTGTCGGATTCCATTGCATGGTAAGTGTTGTATGTTGTTTCTTACCTTGTATATTGTTGAATTCTCTCAACATATGTGTATAACTACTGCATGTGTGATCTTTGTGTAGGAGGATGATTGAATAATGATGCATGAGACAACTAGGTATGATAAATAATTATATTTTTAATATTGCCATAGTATATCAGGTGGTTTAGGTTATTCATGCTAGGCCTTTTGAATGATGAATTGCATCCACTAAAGGACGTATTAACTATTTATTCACTATGATTCGTATTGCATAAGATATATGTTGGTAATAATTTCGACTATGACAATAAGACTATGAGCATGTTATATGGAAAAGCTAGCTACATTGTATTTATGACAATGCCTCCATTAATACTTGTGATGAATCCTCAAAGGAATGAAACCCAAATGTAGGATCTTGAATGATAATGATTGATTCTTTCCTCTGCGATGTGATGTATGCATGAGTAGAATTGGTTGTGTTAACTTTGTTTATGAGATGATTATATATGGACGCATGTGACAACTATTGCATATAAATTTAATCCAAGTTAAATTTAGTGAAGGAACATAATATGTGGGTTTTAATATTGGGTCAAGGAGGTATTTGCCAATAGTATGTTTTTTTTTATATGGTGTCAAGGCGGTATGTGACAATGACTATTTTGTGTTTATTTTAGTTTGAGATTCAATCTCAGTTTCTAATAATGTCTTGAAATTTGGTGTTAAATCTATCTATTTTAGAAATTATACCACATTTAACCTATTTGCCCAGAGCTTCAAAGTGAGTTCTGTATTTTGATTCAACCATTTCACATGGTTTTTTTTTTTTTAATTTTAAAAGAGGTTTTTTGTTTTTGTTTTTTTTTCGAAGGCATAAACCTTAGTGTACATCAACACTACATGGAGGTTGTTCACGATTCCATTGGTCACAACCCATTAATCATGGATATGGAAGATAGTTCAGAAGCCTAGCATGATCCTTTGCATGAACAATTGCAAAAAATGTGGGAAGAAATACAAGCTCTCTAATTGAATCACAATCAGTTGATTTCCAGTATTACTTGTTCTAATAAATTCTTATAGCTCATTGCAATTTAATCAAGAATTCAGAAGATGAAATCTTTGAAAATTCTACTCTGCACTAGAAATTGGCAGAATTACAACTCTTTATGGGACAATTTTGTTTAGAATATTCCTTAGCAAGCACTTCTATCAGCTCCCCTTCACTACTTGCCCTGAATCTTAATGAACTAGTTATGTATATAAAAATGGATCTTTTTCATGGGACAATTTTGTTCAGAATATTCCTTAGCAAGCACTTCTATCAGCTCCCCTTCACTACTTGCCCTGAATCTTAATGAACTAGTTATGTATATAAAAATGGATCTTTTTCATGGTGTTTCTGCTTCCCTCACTTGCCCAAATAGTATGGAAGTAAAATTCTATAAATTTTGGGGCTTTTTGGAAAAAAAATTATTTTTATTTTCTAGTTCAATTGTATTCTCAAATTAACATTTTTAAATTATAGTTTGACTTAAATTTTTTTGTTTTTTGTTTATTTATTTATTTAACTACCTAAAATTCCTTTTTATTTTTTATATACTTTTGATACAAAAATAAACAAAGCTTAAATGTTATTTTAAATCGTAAATTTTTCAATTAATATTACTATTTAAAATAAAATAAAAAATACAATTTAAACTAGCCTTAGAATCGTTTTTTACTAGATCCTATACAAAGCGCTCGATGGGCTCCAATCTCTCGAGGTGCAAACCTCTTTTTTGAGTGCAAAATTGGAGAAATGTTTTGCACCTAGAAGAGATTTGATTCCTCTTGACGCTTGATAGATTCGGTAAGATGGATCTAGGGCTAGTTATATATATATATATATATATATATATAATATATATATATATATATATATATATATATATATATATATATATATTTGCATCTATGTGTCTCTTTCTTGTTGCCTCTCTCTATCTCAATCACTAAACATACACATTTTTTTCTCCATATCTATATCTCTCTCCCTCCCTCTTCCTCTCTGCCTCTCTCTCTTCCTTCCTGCTTTCGTCTCTCCCTCACTCTCTCTCCATCGTTGCCTTGTCACTCCCTCTCTCTCTCTACCTTTCTCCCTTTATGTAATTCTTCTTCCTTCCCTCTCTACATTTCTCCCACTATGTCTTTCTTCTTCCTTCCCTCTCTCTCCCCCTCCAAGTACATCTTTGTCTCTTCTCTCCCCCTTTCTCTCCCACCTCCCTCTTTCTCTCAGCCCCCGATCACTCTCTCTCTCTCTCTCCCCTCCATATTTATGCCTCCATCTTTCTCTTCTCTCCCTATCTCTCTCCCCACCTCTTCTCTCTCTTCTCTACTCTCCTCCCTCCCTCTCTCTCTCTCTCTCCATCTCTCCCTTGTCACTCCCTCTCTCTCTCTCCCTATGTCTTTGTTATTTCTTCCCTCTCTCTGCCCCTTTCTCTTCTTCTCTCTCTCCCCTCCTCTCTCTCTTCCTTCCTCTCTCTCCCACCTCCTTCTCTCTATCTCCCCCCATAATTCTCTCTCTCTTTCTCTCTTTCTCTCTATCCGCCCTCCAGCTTTGTCACTATCTCCCTCCCTCCCTCTCTCTCCCCCTCTCTTCCCTTCACTTTTATTTTTGTCATCGCTTGAATCCTTACTTAATATGGATCTATGTTGGTTCTTACTAATACTATTTGTATTATATAAAGTTCACATCTTTAAATATAAATGTATTCTCATTTTTAATTTGATTAAAACTTTAATTTAATTTTTATGGGAATATTTTTAGTAATGGAGGGTTTAGATATATCTCAAAACTAATTATAACCCCTTTCCTATTAACTTCAATTAAAAAAATGTTATAAATTAAATTAAAATAAAATATTTTTATTGTGAAATAAGTTATGGTTTTTGGGCCTCTAGTATTGATAAACCATGGTATTGGCCCATGATATTGTGACATAGCCTATTTACAAGTTAATAAATCGTGGTAAAGTGGGGGTGAATAGCGATGGTTAAGAATCTTGTCATATTGTTATAAAATATTTTGATTGTGAAATAGGTTATTATTTTTTGGCATGTAGTATTAATAAACCATGGTATTAGCCCATACTATTGTAACAAAGCCTATTCACAATTTCAAAATATCAATGACAAGGTGGGGGTGAATATCCATTGATTAAGAATCTTGTCATATTGATTATGGAATAGGTTATGTTTTATGGGCATGTGGTATTGATAAGCCATGGTATTGGTCTATAGCATTGTAGCAAAACCTATTTACAAGTTAATAATATCCATGGTAAAGTGGGGATGAATATCCATGGTTAAGAATATTTTCTTATTGTTATAAAAAAATTTGGTTGTGAGATAAGTTATGTTTTTTGGGCATGTGGTATTGATAAACCATGGTATTGGCCCATGGTAATGTAGCAAAGCCAATTTTTTACAAGTTAATAATATCTACTGTAAAGTGGGGGAGAATATCCATGGTTAAAAATCTTGTCATATTGTTGTAAAATATTTTGGTTGTGAAATAAGTTATGGTTTTTGGGCTCGTCATATTAATAAGTCATGGTATTGTAACAAATTGAATTTTATTATTTTTATTACTTTAACTTTTTATTATTAGTTGAGCCATATTTGCAACTCATCCCCAATCACTTCTGACTTTTTATTTTTGATTAATTTCTAATTAAACATGTGTTTTAGAATTGGTTTACATCCAACTTGTGTGGCTTCTATATATATTTATGATGGTAACATTAAAATAAAATAATAAAATAAAAAGTTTAATTATTTATTATTGTTTTGTAAGAGTATTTTTTTACATTTTTAGATAATTTCAAATTGGTTTTAGTATATTTTTTTGCTAATTTTGTTTGTGGATTTGAAGATATTTTGCTAGAATCACAAATGTATGTTGTAATTTTCAATTCCTAATTCTTCTTATAAAATTTTCGAAGTGTTAATCTATATAATCAAAAATTACTTTAACTTAAAACCTAAAATTTAACCATTTTTATAAAATTCCAACTTAAAAACTCTAAACTATATAATAATAATTAAATATAACATAGATTATATAAGTGATAATTCTAATGACTATTGAATTAATTGATTGTGCCTTCCACATTTATCGGTTTAATATTTGGAGGGCAAAATAGAACAGAAGCCAACCTGCAACATTTAATAGTGTCACATTTAAATTCTGAAGTAATAAAATTCCATAATATATCATGTCATTAAATATTATGACCGTCAGAATATAAGGGTTTCCTGGCACAAATCTGTGCCCAGCAGGTAATAATACCAGGTTGGCTTTAGCTGATCCATTAATTTTTAAGGGAAAGGACAGGTACAACATTCATATTTCTGATATGTTGCATGTGGCCAGCAATTTGGCAGTTGAGAGATAGGAGAGTACAAGGAATGGTCCCACACTATCAAATGGTATCAGAAAAGTCAAATTATTTTAATATTATCTTTTGAGATATATATTTTTGAGTATGTGGAGATAATTTGAAGCTTACATTTAAGATCTCATTTACCGAGGGTTTTAAGATTTGTTATTGATATTACGAATTTTATTTCCAAATTTGGTCTAAATTTGATATATATATTTTCTTCTATTTTTTGGTTATTTAAAATAAGAAATATTTATTAATCCTGAATGATTGAAAATTAATGATAAGAGTTCATGATTTTTTCTTTTCCATTTTTTTTTAATTTTAATTTAGGAAAATAATAATTAAAATATTTGCATATGCATCTTTTTTTTCATAAATTGAATTTAGAGATTTTTGTTTTTTTTTCAATTTATTAAAACTCAAATTTAGTCATATTAAAACTATATATATAATATAATATAACTTGCAAGCCTTATAAAAATAATAACACATTTTATAAATCATCATATTTCTTATGTTTTTTTAATAACTTACCCTAAACACATTTCTTTTCCAAATTAATTTTCATTAAAATAATCCACATATTCCTTTTTTAAATAGATTACCCAGGACACATTTCCTTTCCCAAGTAAGTTTGCATTAAAATAGTGTTATAAGAGCCATTTAAACTATGTTGCACGGGTGGGATGGCTTGAAATTTCCCCAAAATTTAGAGGAAACAACTAATAAGGAGATACAATATTTTACAATAAAAAATATAAACATATAAAATGTTTTGTTTAATTATATAATTTAATTTTTATATTTTTATGTTTTTACTTAATTCTTAATTTTAAAATTAATATTATTCATTCAATTTTGGAATTTAAAAAATGTGAAAATATTGAATTCAGTTCAAATATTAAAATCCATTTAAGATTTTAATTCATTATATGAATATTAAATTCAAAATTAATCAAAACTGAAAATTTGAAAATGTAAATGATTCAAGGGGCACTTTTGAATTTAAAAAACATAGTGAAAATCAAAGAACTCATCATAATAATGTTCGAGTTCATAGCATGCCCAATGTCCTACGTAATAAAAAAATGGCAAATGCCCATGGTCCAAAAATGCTCAAAGGACAAAATATAACATTAAAGAAGAAGTTGATCATAAAGTGAAATCTTCGGCATCAAGACTATCCATCCATATAGGCTCGAGCCTCACTAGGCACTCCAATTCCATCATCACCATCATCAATACCAAGATCACCTGCAATGGTATCCAAAGGTATGCCAACTAAACCTGCATTTGGTGAAGGATTATCCTCATCATCATTAATTTGAGAAGCATCCTTAACATCAACATCCCATTGTGCTACAAGGTCCTCTAAAGACTCAGATTGCTTCCTTGAGCAAAGTCGAAGACTACTATGCATATAAACAAATTTCTCCATTCTCTTAGAGGTAAGCCTATTCCTCTTAATAGAGTGAATGAAACTACAAGTGGACCAATTCCTTTCAGCTGTCGATGAACTAGAAACCTGACATAACAAGTGTGAGGCAAGATTTTGAAGCTAGAGTTTTGAGGCACTAATTTAGATTTAGACCATGCATACTCTTGAGAAACAACAGTGGCTTGTAAGGGTGCATGCACTTCATCCATACATTGAAGAAGAATAAAGTATATGCCATGTCTTGGTTTTGCAGGTTTTAAAAACCTTTTTCTTGAATACATCGTAGAGATTCCTAGAGAGGCATGGTGGTTGCAAACGTACATTTGTGCATCTCTTGCATATGAAATGAATTTTCATTTCAAGTTATTTTTCCAATGTCTTTAAGGACATTATTCAAGGCATGTACACAACAAGCAGTCCAAAAAAATATTCTTATACTAACTTTGAACCATCAAACCCACTGCTTGTAAACATGTGTTGCATCTGTGATTACATGTACCACATTTGAAGGACCAAGCTCATAATTCCTTCTTTCGATACTTCAAACATGAAGGTAGAATCCTTTAGTTTCCCGCTATAATCAATTTCTCTTTAAAAATAGGGCCCAACTAGAGATGCAACAATAATATTCAACAATTGTCTTCGTTGAGTATCTGTCCAACCATCCATGACTATTGAACATCTTAAATAATCCATGATTATTTAAGGGGTCTCATAAGTCCCTGCGTTCTTGTCACCCCCTTATATAACAATGATGTCCTCATTTTGTTTTAGTTTGGGGGTGCATATGTTGACTCATCAACTATGATTTTTTGCATTGTTTCTTTGTAATGTGGAGAATGGATAGCATTAAATAAAATTCCACTTTCTATGAAAAAATCAGTGATAACGTCAATAGCCTCATCCCTATGTAACACATCACTAGACTCATCCCTATGTAACAAATTGTAGATTTAGAAATTTGTTCATTAGCAAATCTCTAGCCTCTTACTCCTCCAAGACGTAAACGACCCCCCCACCCAATAGACTCAAAATTGGTTTGATGAATTTTAATTAATGAAATCTTCCATATCATGGGAAGAAGATTTAGGTACTTTAAAAGTGCAATCATTGTCCAAGTTCACTACATTGGATTCTAGGGTAGCCTTGTGAAGCTTTGTCAACTCCATCCTTTTCTCAATAGTACATGTAAAACCATTTTAACCCATCATGAGATATGGATAGAAGATGATGTCACACCCTAGTGTAGGTTCCTTTAAACACATGGTCACACAATGTGCACATTCATTTTTCACAACCACCACTATTCTTTTTCCTATTCTTAGTAATTTCCTTCACAAACTTTAACAAGGGTTTTTGGGAGTTTGTGCTCTGTTGGACTTGGCCACTTGGAATTGGAGAAAGAGAAATATTTTCAAATTAGTATTGAACTACCTCTCTCCATGATTTCTTTGATTAATACAAAGGACAAAAAAGACATTATAAACAAAAATTACAATAAGAAATGAAAAATTAAAAATTTAAAAAATATAAAAAATAAAAAAAAATAAAAAATATGAACAATACACATTGGAACTATTAATATTCTATTTTTAAACAAATATACAAATATAGACATGTTTAAATCATAAATAATTAGAAAAATACGAAAACATTCTAAATTATCAAATAAAATACGAATTTCATAATATTAATATTTAAACATATTTTTTTTAATAAATACTTAATTAAAATTAATTAATTAATTAATAGTTATAATTCTATAATAAAAATTTAAAAACATATTACGTATAAATCATACATCTCTGGTACTACACCTAAATCATTAACCCTGCAAACATATGGCATACCTCCCAAATCCTTGAGAAACTCTCAAAAACATGAGCATACCTCCCAAATCCATGAGAAACTACCAAAAACATGAGCTCACAAGAGAATAAGGAAGTTTAAAATGTCAACCAATTGAAAAGAAACTTTTCAATTTGTATCTAATTATGGTTTTTATATTGGCTTAATATAATTTAAGGCACTTTTTCCTCTGAAAAAAACAAATTGAAAAGAAACTTCTAAGTGAAGAAATTTAATCCAAACCTAATGTAAATCTACCTGGAAAATGCCCACCCTTAATTAAAGTTTACTGAATATCACTTTTTCTTATCCAAGAAACATTACCATTAGTAAATAATAATTAACCTACGGATGATTAAATTACTTTAGACATTTCACATTTACTTTTATCAAATGATGTCTTGGATAAGACTTTCCCTGCCGTCCGTCATCTGTTCAGATTTCTCAATTTCTTCGTGTATGTGCTCAGCGATTGGATGGGGCTGGCGGTATTTAAATAGATTTTTCATCGTAATGGGGTGAAATAGTGATATCTTATTTAAATTATATTTTTAAAGCTAAAAATAAAATTAACAATTTAAATAGATTTTTTACTATCTTTAATATATAAAATTAACAATTTTAAAAGTAATAATTTTTTAATTTTTCAAAATAATGGTTTTACAGTTTATGTATAATTTTTTTTATAGAATACAAGTAAATTAATTTTTGTAAATAATTTGTTTATAATAAAAATAAAAATAATATATAGGCATGTAATTAGCTATCCATACTTATTATAATTCATGTAAAGTAATTAGAAATAAAAAGATATATAATATGTTTAAAACTTATTAAACTTTATATTTTTTTAAAAATATTTCAATATGGATTTAAATAAACTATTTGAAAATAGTTTATGTTAATTAATTTATATTTAATATCAACCTTCAAAATATAATACATAATTTAGACAAAAAAATATTGAAAAGACAATATTTATATTAATAATAATAAATATTTTAATATGCATTACAAATAATTTTTTTTTAATACAATTGATATTGGCTCATACTTTAATATATTAAATAACAAAAAATAGTCATTTTACCTGTGGGTTGCTAGAATGATTCAATTCAATGTTATCGTAAAACTATTTTAATGTCCAAATATATATATATATATATATGATGATGATGATGATGATGTTGATGATGGTTAACGTCCACGGAGACCAAACATTGGTCTATCTGACCTAAAGAAACAAATTATTTATGTTGATTTAAGATTTTATTCCTATGTTCAAAAAGTATAATTTTGACATTGTAAAAGGCTAGGAACGTCAGTATTGTAACAAAGATTGTGAAACTGAGATCTAATGTGGTTGTACCCAGGGCGCTCTAAGAGGAAGTGGTTTTCATCCTCGATGTTCCTATTCTCACATATATGGCATACCTTTTCCATCATGGCGTTTTAGGAACTCCCCAACCACCTGTTTCACTATGGAGCTCATGAGAATTCGTTCTAATCTTTGCTATATTAATTTTCTTCTTTGAGCTAGTTAAAATAGAAAGATACTTTTAATCTTCTAGGGTGGGGTTGATGACCTTCTTATAATAACTTAATTTTCTTTTAGCCGCTAAATCTTTCTCACACCACATTTTTTCTTTGAACTTAGAAGTAACAATATCTTCAATGTTATTTATGTTTTGCAATGCATCATTCTCGTTATCTCCCAATAGTTTAACCAGGCCCTTGTGTCTTTATGCCACCCTCTATTGAGCCTTAGGTGGTTTTGGCTGGAATTTAAAGCTAGCTTAGGAAGTCTATGATCGTCTATTTTTTTTTCAATAACTTTATAGCATATATATATATATGCTATAAAGTTATTGAAAAAAAAATGTATATATTAGATAAAGCTATTGAAAAAATAAGTTTTAAGCCTAGAGGCTCATTCTACAACTAGTATGAGAGGGATGTTTCAGTCCATTACCCTTAAAAATAAAAATAAAAGTTAAAAATTATGTTCTAAATAGAAATAATAATAAAAATTGACTATGTTGTAAAGTAATTAAAAGTACAAAAAAGTGTGAGTAAGACATTTAAATCTTATAATCTAGTTATTGATAAAATATTTTAATACGAATTAATATTGACATATACTTAACAATATGTTAATAATGAAAAACCATTTTAATTTGCATCATAAATGTGATGTACAAATATTTTAATGTCAATTTCCTATACATTATATATCATTTAAAAAAAGTTATGTGATCATGAAAAAATTAAATTTTTATGGTTAAAAAAATAACACATTGTATTTTATGCTCTATAGAAGTTTGCATGTGAATAAATTTGATCCCTCTTACCTCATATTAGATCAGTACTTAAGATGGATCTATGCTAGTTATAGTTGAAATATTTTAAAATTTGATCCTTTTTAGGTATATGTTTTTTTGTCCAAATCTAACAAATATCTTTTAGACTTAGAAGTTGTTATATAGCATTAAAAAATAGAATTTAAACAATGAAAAATCACACATTTTATTTTTCACTCTAAAAAAATTTGGACCTAAAAAAACTTGCTCATATTAGATATTAGATATGTGCTTAAGATGGATCTATACTAGTTTAAAAAATATTAACTATGAAGCAATCTAAATGATCAAAATCTAATCATATCTTGAAATTGGATGTTAAATCTATCTATTTTGGAAATTGTAGCAAAACATATTCTCCTAAGGCTTCAAAATGAGCTTTGTATTGTGCTTGAGCTAGTTCACATAATTTTTTTTCAATTTTAAAAAAGAGGTTGTTGATTCTCGAAAGCAAAAACCTTTAATGTACATAAAAAAAATGTAAAAAGGTTATGCCTGATTCCATTGGTTACAACCCTTTAATAATAGAGATAAAAAAATAGTTCACAAGCCTAATATGATCTTTTGCATAAATAATTGCCCAACAAAAAACACATGATCTCTAATTGAATCAGATTTAGTTGATTTCTAATAGTATTTTTTTATAAAAATATTTAACTTAGAAACTAAAATTTTTGAAATCTCTGCCCTGCATCAGAAATTGCAAAATTACAAATGTCTATGGACACAACTTTTTTCAAAACCTTCCTCCCCAAGTACTTCTGCTGGCTCCCCTTGTCCGGAATTTTAGTTAACCAGTTACAGATATAGAAATGATCTTTCCCTGATATTTATGCTTTTCCTCACCAGTTAAAGTTCTAAAAACGGTTTTTTGGGACAGTATTTTCATTTTGTTTTTCTAATTCAGTGGTATTCTCAACTTAACATTCTGAGATTATAATGTGATTAAGTTTTTCTGATTTAAACCCATTAACTAGAATTTCCCTTTTTAATATAACAAACAAATTTAAACTGTGAATTAAAATAAATAAATAAAAATAAAATAAGCATCCACAATTATATATCAAGTATTTCTTATTACTTTTAGATGTAAATTTAAGATTATAAAAATGAAATTCATTCTGAGCCTCGTTATAAAAGCTGAAACTGATGAAATAAAAATGTTAACATGCAACATTTAATACCTTGACATGGATAGCATGTGATATACTAATTATTAAATTTTAACAGGAGGGTTTAATGATAATTTCTCTACTCAAGTTTCAACTGCATATGCGGAATAATAGGCTACGATGATCCACTTTCATAGTTCTATAAATGTCCATTTTTTGCAGCCCAGAGACTCATCCTCCATCAAATGTTGATGTAAAGAGAGGTGTAAAGACGGGCATTTATAGAGCTATAAAAATAGAAATAAAATTATAATTGATGAGATATATGATAAGTTGCCCAACCATATATAAACATGACGCAATCCTATGTAAACATGATATAATTAATAGAATATATGTCTTCCAGGTGTCCTACCCCTTGAAAAAAAATAAAGATTTAATTGATCATGCCTTCACATTTATTTGTTTAATGTTTGGACGGTAAAATAGAAGAGAAGGCCAACCTGCAACATTTAATAGAGAGACGTAGAACTATCATCGCAAAGAGAGAGGTGGAAGCACTATAATGACCGACAGATTCGGATGGTAGCCAGCGATCGATCCGTCACAATCAGATGCGTGTGTGGCACTTCTATGAAGGGTGGTCACTGGGATGGATGGTCCTACTGTCACATGGTCGTGTAACATATCTATATGATTGTGACTAAATGGCTGTAACTGAACAACCTGTCATTATCAGACTTTATGCAGAGGGAAATGTTATCAGTGGATAATGATAATTATTCACGACGATAGTAACGAGTTTATTATTTTTATTAAAAAACAAATAAATTATTTAGAGCCAGTGTTGTTTGGCAGTTTAGTTTATTGAGAGTAAGAAATTAAGTTTTCTAAAAAATTATATAAGTTATAATATATTGGTTAATGTTAAATTAATAGTTGATAAGAGACAAATTAAATGTTTAATTTTTTTTAGTTCATCCATTAGGATTTGTATAAATTTTGGTAGGTAGTAACTACTAGTAAGTTTGCATATTTGTATTTTAACTCCTACATCAGTGACGAGGAAAAATAAATAATGGCTGAAAGTAACTCTTGGTAAGTATATGTATTCTCATCTTATTCCTTTTTTTATGCCTAGACTTCTTTCAATTAGGGTGAGAAATAATTGATGACAAATATGTTACTTATGTGATTATGAGTTATTTTTAAAGATTTTATTTTTGAATGGCTCTCCTAGAAAGCTTAAGAATAAAAAAAAAGCTAAAGAATAAAAAATCATCATACATTAATCTAAAAAATCATGTATGAATATTAAAATCATATTCATAAATTATGACATAGAATATCTATTTATCCAAATCCCATTATATTGTGTAAAAAATCAATAAAACTTTCCAATTATAATCCAATCAAATATTTAAAAAAATACTCTCTTTCTCTCTCTATATATAAAATTTAAATATATATAATTATATTAATCAATATTAATTAATAATAGTTTCATACTAATAAATGAATTCATAATAAAATTAATTATTAGACTAATAACTAATTAATTCCTAGCCTTTTACAATGTCAAAATTATAAGAATTGGGGAGGTTTCTCTCCAAGCTTTTTGAGTATAGGAATAAAATCTTAAATCAAACTAAATAATTTGTTTCTTTAGGTCTGATAGACCAAAGTTTGGTCTCAGTAGACATTAACCATCATCATCATCAATAACCTTTATAAAAAAGTAAAATACCACTTATACCAAATATTTGTAAATCCTTCGACATAGAACCTATCTTTTATATATTAAAAAAACTGACTCAAAACTAAAATAAAACAATTTTAAATCTTAATGTACATTTCTTTTCCTAAGTTTGTTTCCATTAAGAATATTATTAGAGCCATTTAAGCGAGTTGGCGTGAATGTTTTAAGGGGCGTCTTGCTTTTAAAGGGATAGGAAAGTATTATTAGTCAATGCCATAAGGCAGCAAATACTATAGTATTTGGTCTTGTCAATAAGTGTTTTATATGTTATTGAATATTGAAAGTGTTTTTCCTTAGCCAATGAATAATTTTTACATTTTATTTGGCCTTTTCCCAAGGTGGAGAAGCACAAAATGTATCAAAATTCTTAGATGCTCAAGCAATTTTTTCATATTCAAGTAATGTTACCATTACTAAATGAACATTAAATGTTTGTTCCAAAGTCAAAATGTTTATTTCAATTTTGCTCAATTGCCACGTACATTGCCAAGCAAATGTCAGTGCCACATACATCACTATGCAAAAAGGTTAACAAGTCACATATCATAGATGACAACATTCTCTCTCTCTACAGTTTGTAGTGCTTAGCTAACAGGACAAGAGGTCCCTTCAAGTATAGTTCCTTCACTCGTTCTAATATATGATGTTATTTTTGATATAGCGTAGGTGTCGTTAGGAGAAATTGTGCACATTTCAAATGATGACACCATTGATCTTGGCACCTTCGGTGTCTGATTTCTGCATTTTCCTATTACAATTTAGAATCCATCTTTGGTGGACAATAAATTGGGATGAAGAAGTGAATGTGAAAATTAGATCGAATTCCCATCTTTTATCCACAGAATTGTTATTTTCCACCTCCTTTCTCCAAGTTAAATATTTTTGTATTCTCTAGTAGACGCAACTTTCCATGATCTTAAATTCAATGAGAATTTTCCCAAGCCAAATAATTGGATGTCCTCCCTTTTGTACATTCTTTTTGAAGCAGTCAACAATCCCAATGTACTTACTTTCCTCCTTTTTGTACATTATTTTGAAGCATTCAACACTCCTGCACAACCTCTTCCTCTAGACATAAACATTGCCTTGTTTGTCGTCACCAATTCCTAACAAAAGCTATAATGGTGCAAGAATTAGTGCTATAATCTTTATAATCCTACTTATCAGGGAACATGGTTACACTATTCTATAAAGTCACTTATAAGTCTAGCTAAGCTTTCATTACCCATAACTAAGAAAGATGTAGGCTTTCTTAAGCCCTAGTTAAGGAAGATTACATAAACCTAGATTACCTTGGGTTTATCGGCTTGTAGAAGCCATATAAGCCCTAGATAGGTGAGCTCCCTGACTCTTCCTCTAGATGGTAGTTATGATGGCATGGGACAGGGCTTGGAATCGAACATAGGTGGATACTTGCACAACTCCAGTGGAAGGTCTTCTTGAAAATGGTTTTGATAGCATTGATATTGATTAGCATTGAATTGTTTTTTTCTCATCTAATGTGACACCAAACAACTGTAAGCATGCCTATAAGTACACATGAATAATTTTGCTAAAAGTTGCATTACTACAATTTTTGGGTTGAGGCATTCCTACGACTAAAAGCTAGAAAGCGCCAATTTTTCATGAAAAAATGTCTATGGAACTACCTGAAATAAATGAGTTTAACAGCCATACCTTATTTTCCTGAGAAAGCAAGAACTCATATTTCTGGGATATCATCTGGGCTTACCTTATTATTTTATCTGGTGGGATGATTGTTAGAGTTAGTGGTGTGGGACAAAGCCCCGACAACTATTTCATAGCTGCCTTCCTACTTTCACGTTCTACTCACTGGTTTGTTAAATTCAAGACTCAAAATGGAGGGTAATTCAAGTCCTAATTCAG
>APFE031383729.1:0-11340 GCA_000404065.3 Pinus taeda
CGGATGAGCCACCAGTTATTTTTGCGAAGCTCGGAGCCATATTTTACGCAGATCTGCACCAGATCGAAAGCCAAACCACAGATCTAAAGAGATACGAACGTCCCACTCAACCGCAGATACTGAAGAGATACGAGCCACAGCTCAAGCCGCAGATCTGAAGAGATACGACCGTCCCCAGATTTGCGTCGTCCACATGTTCCGTTGGAAATACCGTATGGTGAATACATGAGAATGCTGGAACAACAGCAAATATTTGAACCGCAGACCCTAAGAATGTTGGAACAGCGGCTGTGTCCTCCACACGTTACGTTGCCTCCAAAAGATTACGGACTGCTTTTGACCAGCTACGTCCTCCACACGTTCCGCTGCCTCCAAAAGATTACGAACATCCACGGGATCTGTGGAAGAGATCAGAGGAACAGAATAAATCTTTGTGCTATCTACTCCAGTTATGGGCCGCCGAAGAAGAAGCCAAAATGGAGGTTGCAATCTTATATAATAATCAGATACTCTTCAGGTCTCTCACCCCACAAAATATTGATTGTCTAAGACCTTACAACCAAGCACATATGTGTTGTATATTGTCCTTTCCTCCACGGGTTGTTTTCAAACCTCCTCTAGTGTGCCTGTTCTTGAGTTTGGCCCTTGATGTTGTTGTTCCTCCTCCTCTGGATGACCTGCCCACCTGTCTGTCCGATTAAAACCTCTCATGTGATTGAGATGGAGGAGGAGGAGCACACCTTTTTCAAATGTAATACCCCTCCCTTGTGTACTAAATTATTTTAAGCATAAGCTAAGTTAAAGCTAGGTGTGATATCCTCACTTGCGTGTTAAATGTTTGTAAACCTAAGCTAAGGACAACTAGGTGATATGTAATATGAAAAGAAAATGTGTTATTAAATAAATTAATAAAGTAAATCGCTTGAAGGGTGGAGCACCAAGAGAGAGGAGATTCTTGCCAAATCCCATGAGGAATGGGATAGAGATGAATCCTTCATGATAAAGCTTCTAGATGTGATTCTAGATAAGCTTGGATGGATTAAAGATCCATTGAACATAAAATCTTTGCGGGAGATAAATGCAATATTTTATGAGGAAAAGCTTCGTGGGAGATAAAGACGAGCTTTTCCAAAAGAGAACTAGGCAAATGGAAAACTCTATAAAATCAGGACACCGCTAATGGCAACTAAATTATGAAAGACGCTATTAAATACCCAGTGCACTGATCAATTGAAGATAAATTTATCCTTGGCAAGATCTTCGGCTCGGGGGGAATCAGAGGTGATTCATGACTCGGTGGTGGTGCTCCTCCTTCCAACCGAGGTTTTAGTTGGTGTCAGATGTGTGAAATGGTTGTATGATGATTCTTACTCTCCCTATGTTATAGCTCCAGTTTGTTTATGAGAAGAGTTCTTAAGTTTTCTTCGCCATGAGAATGTTTGATGAATAGTATATCCTTATGTCTTAATAGATTTAATGATGCTTCCATCTAATCTCATGAGATTCACTTGCATGGTATGTGTTTTGTGTTAATCCTTACATGTTATGAGATTAAAATCAGTTATTTCAGATATAATGATGGTTGAATTTTTCTCTATTATGGAATGGCGGATTTATTATGTAGGTTGCATTCTAGTGTGAAGCTAACTGTAGAAGCATGTCTAGTAGGTAACAATTCTAGGACCCATTCATGGTAGAAATTGGCATGTGACAATTATTCATAAATAGATTACTTGTGTTAATGTTTTCTTCTGAAATGATTGCATCCGTTGTGGTTTGATGTTCATATGAGTATTCCTTTGGCCATGCCTAAGGAATTGGAACATGGTAACTATACTGTTGGAAATACTGAGAGGGGGGTGAATCAGTATTTCTTATTATTTATTTATTTATTTTTAAATTGTTCTAGTGATTGGCAACAACATATATAGACATGTGTATGTATACATAGAACATAGAAATCAACAGCTGAAATTAATGCCTTTATTAAACTCAAGACAGTGCAATGAAATAAATACAATATAAGTATAAATCTGATTATGAATAATTGCCAAGCTCCAACTTGGACTTCAGCGAGGCTCCAACCTCCAGAGAACCAACTCTGTTTTGTAGAGGTTCTGCACTTAGGAGCACCTACCCCCAATGACTTCAGTCTAGTTCAAATATGAGGCTCCAACCTCTTGGGCTCCAACCCAACCTTGGTATAAACAAGTATGCTGCTGCACACTATTCAGCTGAGGTTGTCTCACTCCTGCTCTCCTGCCTCTGCTACTTCTACTGCCTCTATAGCCTCTGCTACTTCTACTACCTCACACTCTAGTTCTTCACCACACCAACAACAACAACAATTCTATGTTTTTACTGTTTTATACATTCTCATGCCTTTGTCCATTCGTTTCCGCTTACTCAATGGCTCTTTGGCTTCCTCCTCGCTCGCTTGAGCTTTGGCTTCCTCAACACTCGCTCGACCTTCTGGCTTCCCTCCTCCATTCACTTTAGCTTCCTCATCTTTACCTTCAATTGATGTGCTGAAAATATAATGTCCTCGCAAAGAAATTGGTGTTTCAGCAACGCTGAAATTGGTGTTTCAACAACACCAAAATTGGCGTTTTTGCAATTTTTTCACAAGTGTTCAACAGTTGCAGAAAAGGTTGGTGTTTCAGAAACTTTTCTCCAAGTGCTTCAACAGTGTTCAACAGTTGCAGCAGCCTTCACCAGCGTTCACCAGTGACTTCATACAACGCTTAACCACCTCTGCTCCTCTTGGATCCTTTTGGCTTTGATGGTTCTGTCTGCTCCTCTTCTTTGGCTCCGTCTCCTTCTTTGAATATTGCCATATTGACATCAATGACAATCTGTGTCCAACATATTCCTGGAAAATGATTTTAGTTCTGAGTCTAAAATCATGAAGCTTGATATTCATGTTATTTAATCCATATAATAAGATGCTATAATTCCTTTAACGGAATAGTCCATGATGGTCAGAAGAGCTATGGTATGTATACGAAATAAGGTTCGATCTTCATTCTTTCTGTTGCTTAAGAGTAATCTTATGATGAAAACTACTATGGCCATTGGGGCCTGCTCCTTTTCCATGTGGGTATTAACTCTTCCTTAATGTGTCATCCTTGCAATCAATTCCCTCATGCGATGATTTATTCCATGCAATCAGTTGTTCAATTTGATGTTTGGAGAGTGTTTTGCTCGAGTTTGGAAGCTTGTGCAATAAATTTAGGTCGTGAGGAGTTTGGATGTGTTCGAGACTAGTGCCATGGTGGCTCTCCGGAGTTTCAACCTTGGCTAAGGAATACCTTGGGTAACTATGGTTTTTTGGTTTGGGTTGGGTTTTGTCTACTAGTCTACCCCTAGGATCCTTGAACCTAAGCAGATGGTGTCAGACATAGTCTCCACATCATTTCATGTCTTAGGTAATCCTCACATCTTTGCAAACTTTGGGTTCCTTAGGTGTGTGGGGTAAGGTCTCTTCGTCTCTCACATCCTTTGCATTCTTACTTTGTTGCAAGGTTTTTTATTTGTATGTTGGCGTACCCTGTGTTGTGGTCTCAATGTTCATACCTCCTCCTACTCTACAATGGTGTGAAGGCGATACCTGGTCCTCTGGTAAGTTTCGTAGGGAGTTTGAGAGTCTGTTCTAGGTCCAAAGCACTAAAATTACTCCTCTTCTCAACTGGGGTTGTATTTTCTATTCTAGTAAATCCCTTGGGTCGTTGGTGGGGCATGTCCCATCTAGCCCTCTCACCTGGTTGTCTTGCCTTTCTTGTTCCATTAAACATTGTGTTAGTCTTTTGATATCTTTTCAATTGGAGAAAGGATTCTGTGGTATCTGGTTTCGTATTGTTTCTTGTAGGGACATGAATAGATTCTTCTTGGTCTTCACCCTTAGCCAACTGTTAGCCTCTCTCAATTTTGGTATGCCCAAGCAATGGGGCCAACCCCATTGAGGGAGGGTCCAGGATGCCCAGGATGACACCCCGAGCCTAGACACAAATCATCCTTCACCAACTCAACTAGCCACGAAATAGAGGGTGTATAAGCTACTTCTCTTGCTCTCTCTCTAGGCTACTTGGAGGCCTCTGCTTCTATGGAATCCATTGTTGAGCAGCTACGACACATCCAAATTGATTTGGACATATTCAAGGAACACTAGTATGATGATCAAAATTAAATATCGACCTATCTTACTAATATTCAATACAATCAAAATGAAATTATGGCTCAACTAGATAGTCTCCATCGTAGTCATCGTCGCACCAATGATCATCATTGTAGCTTGGAAGCACGAGTGGAACATTTCCACATTCATGATCATGTTGGTTACTTCGCATCTCCCCATGAACTTCCCCCCTCCCCCCCTCCTTGATATGTTGTTGTCAATTTTGGTCTCCCTTTTTGTTATTCCTAGTATGCTAGAGTTTCAATGCCTTACAAAAATAAGGTATGTGAAGTGTCCATTTTGGTATCCTCTAGTCCCCAATCTCAAAATTTACGGTCGTAATTAGAGTGTGAGGACTATTGAGACCGATTTTGTATGCTATTCTATTTTAAATTCTAATGAAAGATTTTTTATCATTAAGAAAAACAACAAAATTAAAAATAAAGCTATAATTTAATTAGTGTTTGTGATTTTTAAAATTTTAGCAATGTGAGATGTGTCAAGTTGTAAGTGTTTTCATGTTGATTATTGATTTATGGCTATAGGAATTTACTATCCATTTAATTTGTATGGCTATGGTAGCATTTATCCCGGTTTATAAAGTATTGATCACCATGATATAATGTGTGTGTATTGTTTTTCTAAAAAATCAATGGTTAATAAAATCATTAGAGATACGTTGAAGGAGATGGAAGACAAAATTAATGTTTTGTATTCATAAAAATATTTGTGCCTTGTTATTTGAATTCATCGAAGCATTATATTCCCTTGAACGCAAAAAGAGATATATCCTTGACAAAGAAGATGAAACCTAGGGATTAAAGAGGCATCTTATCTAGATCTCATAAGGAGAAAATAATACAATTTTTTTCCACAATTATGCCAATAATACTATTTTTTTCCACAATTATGCCAACCATCATTGGAATGTTAAAACTATATGCTATATGAAAGAAATTTAGGGGGATTCTTTCTCATCCCTTTAGGATATTTCTCAACTTGGTGTTTAATTCTTTAAATCGCTTTTCATTCACCCTACAGGATGCCCTATTTTAGAGCTGCTAGGTTTGTTATCTATATTTCCTCCTTTCATCTCCAAGGACATGAATGCTTCCCTTTTGCAAGAAGTCATTGGAGGGGAATTTCAAATAGCCCTTTTATCCATGCAAAAGGAGAAAAGTCTCAATTTGAATCATATGAGAATGGAATTCTTTGTGCTTTTTTTTAATTTGATCAAAGAGGATGTATTAAAGGTTATTTAGAGAATCTAAGAGGTCAAGCTTGGTATTCGGTGCCATTAATTCTTATTTTATTGCCCTAATTCCTCTGATGTAGGAAGCGTATTTTTTCGATGATTTCTACCCTATCTCTTGTTGCAATGTGGCTTATAAGTTGATATCAAAAATCATTGCAACTAGACTGAAGCCTATTCTAAGTCTGATCATTATAAAGTAACAATTCATCTTTTACAAAATCGTTAAATACACAAGGTTGTTTTTCTAGCTTACGAAGCACACCATTCTATAAAAACAAAAAACATTCCTATTGTTGTTATTAAAATCAGCCTATAGTCATGTGGATTAGACCTTCTTAATACTGGTTCTCATCTGTGTTGGGTTAAATCGTGCTATTGTAAACTAGATTATGCGGTGTATTACTTCTTCTGATTACATCATGCTTATCAATGGTCATCCATTGGATTTTTTCAATCCTTATTGTGGCACGTGCCATGGGTTTCCTTTATCTCCCGCTTTCTTTCCTCTCATAGTGGATGCATTTAACAAGCTCGTTTGAGATGCCATAAAAAAAAGGGAAGGTTGGAAGGCATTAATATATCACATAATGTATCCATTTCACATCTATTGCTTGATGAAGGTGTTTTTATTTTCGTTCTCAGAGAAGTATGTTTCCTTCGAGAAATACCAAAAATTTTAGAACATTTCTCCCTTCTTACTCGCATGATGGTTAGTAACCCAAAGTCTACTATTTATTTTTTATGTTTGTCTTAAAGAATAATGGATGATACTCATTAACACTTCCATTTCCAATTAAAATTGATTGAAGATGGCATAAAACATCTATGTCTTTTTACTTAAAACAAATGATTACCATTTCAATGATTGGTTGTGGATGATTAAGACGGTGGAAGGTCGGACCTCTATTTGGACCAATAGGCTTTTGTTAAGAGGTGAGCGCATAGTCTTGGTTAAATCAGTTCTTGTAAGTATGATTGTTTATTAGACCTCAATTACATGGGTGCCCAAAGGTATTTAAAAATATATTCACAAGTTGATTTTTCATTTTCTTTGTTTTGGCATGAAGCATAACAATGAATGGAATTTAGTGGCATGGGATCAGATTGTTGCTCCAAAAGCTTTTGTAGAATCACAGTTTAAAAATATACACTATTTTGGTCATGTATTGGTTGCATGAAGCTTATGGGACCTCTAATATAGGTTTATGAAAGAACAAAATGAAATACAAATTTAAGCAAAAACATAAAGCTACAATGAAAAATAAACTTCAATTCATTAATAACAAATATTGAAAATTATTTACATGCAGAATGGAAACAAACTAGCTTGGGCGATCGTAGCTATCGTAGCAATCGTAGCTATCTTTGATTCTGTTGGCCATTATTTTTTTTCTTTCAAAATAGATCCATGGCACTAGTTTGCAAATTTTCTAAAAAACACTCTGAAATTTCAAAACCTGATTTTTTTTTTTAAATAATAAATTGTGTTAGAAATTAATAAATTAATTATCCATAAACTATAATGGATATTCCACTCAATAGTACGTCACAACATATCCTATAATATTATATTAAAAATATGATATTCTACACTATTATAATTTTATTAAACTTTAAGATCTATAGATTTAACTATAATTAGTGAACGCATGCAAATGGAAATTATGCAGAAAGGTAGAGAATGACAAAATAATCTTACACGCACACACATAAGACACAATTTATGCTCTTTGGGAAACCCTTTTGAGAGAAAACCCAGTTGGAAGGTGAGGTTGCTTCACTCTCTTTCTCTGCCTAGAAAGATGGTTGTAGATACAATGATGTAATGCATGTGGCTTGTGGGTTGCTACAATGCACAAATCCTCTTTGTGGGCTCTACCTCCTATTGCTCCTGGTTATCTTTGCTCAGCTATGGAAAAAAATGCTCTTGGATGAATGGAATTCTTCTTCCTCCTAGTGGCTCGGTTATAACACAACTCGGTAGGCTACTAGTAGTTAATTTTGACTATGTCAACTCTTAACTACAGTTACAATATAGACTCTTATAGAGTCTTTTACATCCTCTGGCCCATGGGATGCTACAATGCACATATACACTTTGTTTTCTATACCTCTTATCGCTCATGGCTATCTTTTCTCAGTGATGGAACAAAATTATCTCGAAAGAATGAAATGTCTCTTCCTCCTAGTGGCCTAGTTATAACACAGTCCAATAGCCCACTAGTGGTTCACATTGAGTAAATTAACTCTTAACTAGAGTTACAATATAAACTATTCTAGAGTCTTTTACATCATAATCGTGTTGCTAGCCCCTTTTCTATGAATAATGGGGCTTGGCGCTACATTGTCTCGATCTGTAGGTGTGAAAACATGAAGGTGAACTGAGTGGAATAAGGTTTGCATACATAATCCAATTAACATGCTTCTTATGTCGTTGGAAAATATTTGTGTGTATAATAGCATGAAATAGAACCTATACGCCCTAAAAAATATGTACTTTATGTGTTGATGGAATTGGAAACTTTAGGATTATTTCAATATTTATAGGCTCTACCTATTTTCTTGTGCATGATATGTGATGTTATATAACAATCCCTTTTGTAAGAATCATTTTAACCATTTGTATTGTTTCATTATGAAAAATGAGTATACATCATCTAATATACTAGATATCATGGATGGAGGGACAACAAATACATTTCTTGAATTACATCCATATAGAAAGATGTCAATATAAGATCAAAACACTTCTATAATGAATTAATATATATATATTATAGATATATATAGATATAGATATGTACATAAACATTGAAATTTTTGAAATATTAATTGTAGATAAGAACAAAATACTCTTACAAAAATTATTTGAAATTTATTTCCATTTTTTAGGAGTTGAATTAACATGGATATATTTTGCAAAATAAACTAATATAGTACTCCTATAAAAAACTAAATTTTAGTATATAGTTATGAGAAATTTCAAAAACAAAATTATATATTTGTAAGTTAATTCAATTGCAAACAAATCTGGAAATGAAGATGTTGTGAGAGTATCTCATATAGCTATGAGAAATTTCAAAACAAAATTATATATTTTATAAGTTAATTTAGTCGCAAAAAAACCTTGAAATGAGGATGTGAGTTTGAAAGTAGTGAGATTCAAATTTAGGTTCTAAGAATTTATGAAATTTGAAATTTCTATAACAAGATAGGATAGAAAAGTATGAGATTTAAATTTTAATTTGTGTGGGATTTAGTCTTCATTATATCTGAGGACAAATGTCATGGGGAATAGTTGAGAGTCTCAGCTAATAGTGAGGAATAAAAGCCATGGGAGCATACAGATGAATGTTATAGAAAATTCCATTTGTGATGAAAACGACATAAATTTGATGAATACTTGTAACAAATTCTATCTATGATGAAAGAATCATGTTTTGTTAAATTTTATGACTATTCAAATATAGTAGGAAGAAGATAAAAGTAGGAGCCAATAGTATCTATATGCAGTGAGAATATATCTTATAAATTAAAAAAATTTGGATATTTAATAAGAAAATAGTTATATTTATATGTTAAATTAAGTTGACAAAAATTAAATACACAAAATTGAACATTTTAAATCTCAAACTAAATTCTCTCTCTCTCTCTCAAACACACACACATAACTATGAAACTTTTTTTTTTTGAATTTGGGGTTACTTAATGAATGAATTTTCATTATGTGCATATCATATAAATACATATTTCTATATTGGTGCATTAGGACCATCCATATAAAAGTGAACATCATAAAACATGGTAACAATAGAATACCTAATCAAAATGTATATAAAATCAAAAAATAACCAAGAATAAATAAAAAACATTCACTACACATAAGATATAAGATATATAACAATGGTTGCAAATCATCACAAACAAGGCACAAGAAATAGAATTGGATTTAACTAGGTTATAAAAATAATTCATTGCAAGGCATTCAAAACAAAACAAAACAAGGAAATAAACTTGAAACACTTATCATCTACAATTGTGATATTGGACAACCAGTTTATCATACTCTCATTTAAATTAAATCTTAAGGCATTTGATAAGATTCAGGTCCTATAATTCCTTTTTGAAATTCACAAAGCATCATTAAAATTCCTTAATATGGGCAATGTTCTTTGTAGGCATTTCTTTTCCACTAACTTTTCAAATCCTATTCAAAATATATGAATAGTAAAAGCATAACTGTAAAACAAATTTGATTGCATGTTTATATACTAAATTAAATTGGTAAAAATTAAATGGAAAAAATAAAACATTTTCAATCTTTGATCTAAATTCAAAAGAAAAAGAAATAAAAAATAAAATAAAATTATAATTATAGAATTACAATTTTTTGACTTTGGAATTACCAAGTGAATGAATTTCACTTTGTGCATATCGTACAAACATAATTGCATTAGGAGATTCCATACAAAAATAAACATCGTAGATTATAATTGAATTAGAATATCCAACCAAAATGTACATAAAATCAATCAATAAGTACGTGCTAAACTATAACTAGGAAACATGAATAAGGAAAATAATAATTGCATAGTTGATATATACCAATGGTTGTAAATAATTACACATAAGGCATAACATATAGAGTTGAATTGAACTAGCTTATAAAGGTAACTAATTACAACTCATTGCATACAAAACTTGGACATAAACTACAAGCACTTATTATTAAAGTCTAGGCAACTAATTTATCATACTTTCATTTAAATTAAATCTTTGGAAATTTGATAAGGGCCAAGTCCTAAAAGTTCTTTCCTTTGAAATTCATAAAGTATCATTGAAAATGCTTTTGCAATTCAATAAGCATGGTTGAAGCTGCTACATCCACGGGAAATTTTCCTTTCTTTTGAAATTGAAAAGGCATCATAAAATTCGTTGCATCCTGTGAAATCTTCTTTGTAAGCATTTCTTTTCCATTAACTTCATGGAATTCGGTGGAAGAAATGTGAAGAGTAAAAACATAACTGCAAAATAAAAATAAAGTCAGAACAAATTACTTTTAAAATCTTAAATGAACCAAACATTTTACCTAGACATGTCTAGGCACCTTCTTTTGTGAGAATTGCCTACTTTTAAAATCTTAAATGAACCAAACATTTTACTTAGAGATGTCTAGTCACCTTCTTTTGTGAGAATTGCCTAGCTCTACACACTTAAACAATAGAGATGCCCATTTGTTCTTTCGGCAAATTTCATGCAACAATTTGTGTCGACCTACTTGAACCTTGGGTGGACCTCTTGAAAAAAAGGTAAGTATCTAGGTTAAATTTAGATTTTTTTATCTTTTTTTAATATTATTACCATAAATCCTAGCTATTCAAAAAAATCCTTACAAAATATAAATATACATATTTATATTATAATATTTACAAATTCCAAATAATAAATGATCTATATCATAATATATTTTTTTAATTATATTTATATTATTTGTACATTTGTAAATATCTAAATTATGGTAACAATCCTAAATACTAATTATATAAAATCTAATAAAATTTAATATTGTAAAAGATACTAATATATTGAAATTTAACATAATTGTCTTGATTTCCAAAACTCAACTTTTGCTAATGAAAATTACTAATCTTATTATTCTATGAGTACTTACAAATTTAACCTAAAGCTAAAATCTAAACAATTCTTATCAATATAGAATCAATTATGTGGAAATGTACACATTTCAGTATTCTAAATTATTCAACTTAAGTGGGTAATGCACATTAATGACACACTAAGTTGGTAATGCATGTTAATGGTGTGGGATGGTATGTTCAAGTGTATTTGGTGTTGTAAGAAATTAGTTTTTTTGCACCATAATATATTTATTCTCATTTTCATATATATATAT
>APFE031383739.1:0-32603 GCA_000404065.3 Pinus taeda
GCAGGTGGTAGAGGAAGCTACCGCAGATTCTACCAAGAGATCAGAGTGCCCTCTCAAGGACTTGGCCGACTCTTTCCTACATAGGATAGCGGCAAGAGAGCAAATGCTTCCATACACCGATGTTATCAAATGGGCAATTGAAGAAATTCCTATTAGGGACAGAACTTTCGTCTCAAAAGATGGAAGAATTTTTGGGTCCTTCAAGCCAGAGGATTTGAGGCAAATGTATCATTTGCCTATGCCAGAGAAGGTTTACAATAGCGCATTTCTGGAGAAGTTCGCGAGTGAGAATGAAATTGAGTCTGAACCTATCAAAGATTGGAGGCAGAATCCAGCTAAGCACAAGCATGAAGCCTCCGGTAAGTACTCAGTTGACTCCTTGTGTTCACCATATTGCTATGCCGCTATAATGATGTGTAGATTATGGGGTCTGCATGATTCCGCCAATTTTACTATCGAAATGGTTCCCCTCATGGAGGCGGCAATCAACAGTTGGATTATGGATTGGGCCACCATCCTTTCGGATAAGCTCGCCCTTGCCATCCAAGAATATAGGAATAAGACCAAAGTTAGCGAAAGGATAATCCCTCCATTCTATTACAGCGCTTATATTTTGGATACCTTATGCTTTAATTCAGAATTTCCCATTCTCGGTTGGAGGTGGACCGCACAGGACCCCTCTCCCATCCATATTTACCATCGTAAGATGTGGAAGTCGTCTCATAAAGCTCACTTCTACCATATCTGTAACGGTTTCATGATTCCTATCTATTACGCCATTTTTAATAAGCCCATTCCAAGGATTTCTTACTTAGCTTCTTTTGACCTGCTGTCAGTAGGTAGCTGGTTTGGTGAAGAATATTTTACATATATCAGAGTCTTTGGCAGTCAAGCCAATCCCCATGTCCTTCCATTATATGTTCCTGATAAATTGTTAGCCTGGGAAA
This sequence comes from Pinus taeda, assembly GCA_000404065.3. Taxonomy (NCBI): domain Eukaryota; kingdom Viridiplantae; phylum Streptophyta; class Pinopsida; order Pinales; family Pinaceae; genus Pinus; species Pinus taeda. The sequence continues at coordinate 948 of APFE031383739.1, forward strand.
TTGCCTACCAACTTTCAGCAAATAGTACCACACAGACTCTTAGGTTAAAGCAAAAAAGGGGCTGGCCAACTTTTCCTTTAAGATGTGGGGTTTTCACCCTGCATGATTTAAAACATGCAGAAAAGGAAGCCATGAAAATTCAAGCCCTAAATCTTCCCATAATCCCAAACAGAGCATATGACCCCAGGAAATATGCATACGCCGCTCTTGAACATGCCAAATTATCAACATTTGAGCATAAAGAGGACATTTTTGATGATATGTTTGTCTCAGCAGAATCAATTGGTCATGCCAGAGAACTTGCTAGAACAAGATATAATGACGAAGGGTTATCTGAATTCAATAAGCTCAGGCAGCAGAGGTTGCAAACTCTGCCCCTGGATTTAATAATGCCGACCCAAGCGACGTCTTCAAGCGAGCCTGGCAAACAGCAAAAGAAGAAAAACCAAGAAGAAAAAACCAGAAGAAAGAGCAAGCAGAGCGTTCAGCAAAAGAAAAAGAAGAACTCTTAAAACAAGAGCAAGCAGAACGCTTAAGGAAGGAAAAGGAAGACAGATTGAGAAAAGAAGAGCAAGACAGACTAAGAAAGGAACAGGCAGAGATCCAGCAGAAGGAACAGGAACGGCAAGAGAAGGAGAAACAAGAACAAATGCTAAAGGAGTTCCAATCCAAGCAAAATACCACCGATACTAATAAGGGTACTGACACAGACCCCGAGCTGCAAAAGGAATGGCAGCATTTTAGTACCATTATCAGCGGAACTAAGGATTCACAGAATACCGAGACTCCTAAGAACAGCGGCATACAGAAGGAAGGCTCATCCCAGGCTTTGAGCACAACCACCGGCCCACCCAAAGTGATGAACGTAGAAATAATTCCAAAAGGTCCTAGCGACCAAATCACTCTCCTGGTAGAGACATTCCTCCGCTGAACGTCTTCTACAGCCCGAAACATAAAGCCGTAGTAAAGAGATCAAGAAAAAGGCAGAGGATTGATCAACCTCCCCTCTTTCCTGAACAATCACTTACGGGCAACGTAGTCTGGAGAGAGAAACTCGATCCCTCTGATGACCTGACCAAGTTGTCACAATATGCGGGAGCTTACTCGGCTGCCACTATTGACAAGGCCTCAGAGGTAGCAGTTCTCTTAAAGACAAAGGACCAGGAGATTTTAACTCTTCAAACGGAATTAGCAGATGTCAGACAAAGGGTAATGCAAGCTGAGCAGCGATCAACAAGACACCAACAAGAAACAGTGCGCATAAGCGAGCTGCTATTGGAACAGCGGAAAATCAATAGCCAATTGATGCAACAATGGCAGGAGGAGAAACAGTCGATCACCCAGGCAGCCATCCAAAGACAGAGCAAGTTGACAGAGGCATTGGAGCAGCTAAAAGCAGCAAATGAGCAATCTTTAAAGGCTAAAGATGAATATATTGCTCAAATTACAACACAGTTAGAAGCCACCAAGGGAGATGCGCAAATACAAGAATTCAAAAAAGAGGCAATGATAATCAACAAAGCGCTTGTATCTCAAGTTAAACTCTTGGCGCAATCCCTCTCTCAGGCGGAACCACTCTGTGAATTAGCTATGACTGTAAGTGAGCAGGTAGAAAAGATTAGAGAAGAATATAATCAAGCCGAAGAAGATATCTCAAACTATCTTGAATGGCAGGATTCAAAGTCAGGTGAGGAAGCCAATTTACCTCGGATATTGGAAGTCCATAAAAATATATTGTTTACAGAATGGTAGACACAAATATTAAAGGCAGAAAGGGCAGCATCAAGATGTACATTAACCGCTGGTAATTTGGTCGATCTAGTAAATGATACTCTATATTTGGCCAATATTGCTTCCCAATGCACGCCTGGTAAAATTACTACTGCATATACATTGGAATAAACATGCTACCCTGATTTAGAAAATAGAGCAAGGTTAATTACCGCGGTTAACTCTTTAGACATGGATGCATATTGGCGGTTTCTAATCAAGCCGCATGAACAAAGATCTGCTCTCAAGTGCCTAACCGATGCCGTTCAATGCATGATCCCCGATATCCAGGACTCCACCTATGCTGCCCAGCTCAGTTCCAGGCTCAACAAACCTCCTGAAGTTGAGCCAATGCTCGCCATCAATCAACTCAGGTACAAGGGAAAGCAGCCGACAGAGTGATTCATCGTCCAGCTCCTCCGATCGCCAGCAAAATAGGAACAAGAATTTATTGACATCAGCTTAGTTAGCTTTTCTGTTTTGATAGATATTTTAGATTAGCATAGTATTTATAGACCCTTTCATGCATTTAGAAAGGGTCGTAAAATTTTGTATAAGACTTAACAGACTGAAGTTTGCACTACTGTGCTTCAGCCTCTATTCTTTTATGAAACTCGACCACCTGCTTTTACTTTAACAGAGAAGTTTCTTGATTCAATTGTGCACTATTGTCGTTGATGCAAAGATTGTTATGCGTTGAAGTAGAAGTCATACATAGAGATTCATATCGAGAGTGGCTTGCAAATTAAATGGTATTTTTATCCTTTGTTTGAATTCATTCTGTGTATTTGATTTCACTGTGTAATCATTTTCTGCTATCATTAGCTGTATGCATGCGTAACAATAGGAAATCTTGTTCATACCACTATTGGATGTTCAGATGATATGCCTTATTTTTCAATCATGTATGCATTAATGGTATGAACCTTTAAAGTTTTGTAGTATTTCTTTAATCACTGTATTTAACTATTTAGGTATAGTAATCTTGAATGATTTAATATCTGTGTTTTGAGAATGCGGTTATCTATATAATTGTATTTTTGGGATATAGAACATCAAAAGCTATGCTTTAGAAGTTCAATTAGATTCCCGGGATAGTTTTATTTATTTACATTTCTGTCAATAGTTTTAGTTATTCACCTATCACTACTGTTAGCTACAAAGTATTCATTCATCCCATTTATCTATTGCTGGGAAACTGGTCCCATTATCCCCAGTCGGAGCCACTACACCAAACGGAAAAGGAGCTGCACTAAGGTCCGGACCGGGTGGTTTTCCCCAATGTCGATGCAACGATTTTCGAGGCATCAACATTTTTGGCGCTAGAAGGAGGGCCTGACTATGAATGGCAAGTAAATTAAAAACCACAAGCCATTCCAAGAGTAATTCTCCCTCCGAGTCTCCTATTCATGCTCGATCGCGTGCTGGTTCTCCAACGCGTGATCAAGAAGAACAGGAATCAACTACCACTGCTCACACCCACCATCCCTCAGCACAATTGAGTCTTGAATCTCCTGATCCCCCTGCTGATCAATTTCCACAACCTACACAACAACAGCAGTTATAGCTACCCTCCAACATTTCCTCCAATAATCCTCCTCTCCAACCTCAACTTCCCATTCAGCCAAACCCAAATCCAAAAAATAAGTGCGCTCAACAAGTAGACACCCTCAGCCTTCCTTCGTATAGCATTTCTACCGCAGGGTTTAATGAGATAAATTTGCAATCTGGCTGGGTAGTAAATGCTCCTACATTGCCCATTATTGTTGAACATCTTAATGATGAGTACCCAGAATCTAAAGGAGTCATGGACGAGACAATCCAACCATTTATGGAACATTATCATTCTCATTTGGCTGTTACTCAGGCTTTTCAAACTAATCCCCCTTATCCAAAACAATTAGCCCTGATTTAACGGGTCCCATAACCAAAATGTGATCTTTAAGGAGAATTGCAAAATCTGTTTGTAAAAACCCCCCTGCTTCGGGCCATGAAAAATGTACATATTTACGCTAAAACTATGAGAGAGTATTATTCTAAGAGATGTGGGAAGAAAACAAAAGATCCACTTAAAATTTATGTTATGGGGAGATTATCTGACATTATGATGGGAAAAATATGCCTGTAAAATATGAGGATCCTGGGACCCCTATTCTAATAGTCCATATTAGTGGGGTAGATATTCGAAATGTACAGGTAGATTTGGGTGCTGTAATTAATGTAATTACATCTGAAACCATGCTTACACTAGGATTACGTGATCTTAAGCCTACCCTACAATCTTAGAGCTAGCTGACACGTCCATAATTAGGCCGATAGGGAAATTGGAAGACATAACAATCTCAGTTGATTCTTGGTGCTATCTCGTTGATCTCCTAGTCTTGCATATGTAGTCCCCAGCTGGTGGTCATCCCCTTATTTTAGGATGGCCTTGGCTTGCAACCATTGATGCCTATATTTGGTGTCAGTCAAGAAATATGATAATTTATAATGGGGAAAATATGAAAAATATTATTCTCTATCCCCATGCGGAACCAAGTTCATAGAAAAATCCAAATATAACTCTTTGTCTTTGGATGGGATGAAAACTCAATATCAGGAACTCTAGCCAGTGCTTACCATGGGGAAAGCCCCTTGCTTTAAGAATAAGATAGAGGATGATACTATCAACACTTTTATCAGCAACCCTCATATTATTCCAGATCCAACTCATCAGTTTTTGGAATCTATCATAAGTTGCGAAACACAAGAAACTATCAGATCATAAACTGGAAATGAATATATTCCCGTAATAGCATTTTATGACAGTATACTGGTGGAGATCGAGCCAGGGAAGACACTGAATATCAATCGAGATCTTTCACTAGCCCAGACTGAACAGCTCTTAAAGATCCTTTAGGAACAGAAAGAAGATTTCTCCTGGGATTATACCGATATGAAAGGTATCCCTACCAATTTGTGTACTCATCATATTTATATTAAAGAAGACTGTCAACCTGTGAGACAACATCAAAGAAGGATGAACCCTGCCTTGAAGAACATTTTCAAATAGGAGCTCCAGAAGTTATTGGATGTAGGGTTTATTTACCCAATCTCAGACAGTCAGTGGGTATCCCCATTGGTCATCGTTCCTAAAAGGAACGGTAAATGGCGGATTTGTGTAGAATACAAGGAGTTCAATAAATTAACCTTGAAAGATCATTTCCCTCTACCATTTATCGACCAAGTCCTTTATACCCTAGCTAGAAAGAACTTTTTCTCTTTGCTAGACGAGTTTAGTTTTTATAACCAAATCCAAATTGCTCTTGAGGATTAGGACAAAACCACCTTGACATGCCCTTGGGGAACATTCGCTTTCCAAGTCCTGTTTCGTCTCTGTAATGTGCCTACTACCTTTCAGAGGGAAATATTGGGGATTTTTTCTAACTTACTTGATGATAGTGTTGAAATTTATAAGGATGAATCCACGCCATATGGAGGGTCATTTGAATAAGGATTGGAAAACTTGGAGAAAGTTCTCAAGAGGTGTAAACAAATGCATGTTTCTCTAAGTACAACAAAATGTCATATGATGAGAGAAGAGGGAGTAGTGGGTCACATTTTCTTTCAGCTACTGCAATACAAGTTGATCCTGCCTAGGTAAAGGTAATTATGGATTTTCCTATACCTAAGGCACCAACTCAGGTACATAGTTTCATTGGTTGCACTGGTTACTATAAGCGTTTTATAGAAAAAATTTCCAAGATAGCATTCCCACCTTTTCAGTTATTAACTAAAGATGTGAAATTTTTATGGACAGATGATTGTGGAGTAGATTTTGAGAATATCAAAGAACTAATCTGACAAGCTCCAATCTTACGTGGTTCCAACTGGGAACTTCCATTTCATATCCACACAGTTGCCTCTCAAACAGCTGTAGGGGTGGCGTTGGTACAACAAGAAGATAAGAAGTCGTATTCGGTCTATTATGTCAGCAAGAATCTAACATCTTCTGAGCTAAACTATATGGTGACATAGAAGGAGTTCTTGGTTGTTATCTATGCTATTAATAAATTTTGACATTATATTACAGGGTATCCTACTTTTGCACACATTGATCACCAACAATCAGGTATTTGATGAATAAACCTGTAACTCCTGGGCGTATAACAAGGTGGTTCCTACTACTTTAAGAATTTGATATCACCATTATAGATAAACCAGGAAAAGATAATGTAGTTTTTTATTTTCTGTCTAGATTAAGTGTTGATAATGAAGGAGAACCTATAGAAGATAGCTTTACGAATGAACATTTGTTTGCAATTTCTACTAATACCCCTTGGTATGTAGACATTGCCAACTTTGGCTAAAGGAAAAGTACCACATCATTTTTCATACAGGGAAAAACAAAGGATTATTCATCATAGTGTCCGTTACTCATGGATAACAGGATATATATTTTATACAGGGGGTGATCTTGTGTGGCAAAAAGACAGATCTATGAGATTTTGAGAGCTTCTCATGATGGCCCTTGTGGGGGCATTTTGCGGATAAACGAATTGACCACAAGGTGTTGCAAATGGGATATTATTGGACCTCTATATTCAGCGATGCACGAAACTATGTTCAAAGATGTGATAGCTGCCAACGAACGGGTCAGCCTGGTCGCTCAGATGAAATGCCATTACAACCACAAGTTGTTCTTGAGCCTTTTGAAAGATGGGCTATTTATTTTTTTGGTCCATTAAACCCACCTTCACATAAAAAACTCCACATTTTAGTCCGCACAGATTATGCAACGAAGTGGGTAGAATCCAAGGTTGTAGTGAAAGCAACAGAGCAGGTTGTCTTAGACTTTTTATTTGAAGAAATTTTTGCTAGATATGGTTCTCCTAGTGTTATGAAACCAACTCACAAAAATATAGAAAATATAGATAAACACCTTCAAAATAAGCCTCCTCGAGGGGGCAAACTCCTTTAGATTACACAAATGAACAATTATTGGATGATATAAATGACAAGGCTTCCTTTCTATATATAGGAGTCTAAGGGGTCATAATATAATCGGAACTGACATAAGAATAATAATGTAAGGGCACAATAATAACAATAGTGGGCTTCTATGGGGCATAATAATAACAATATGGGGACTACATGATCACAACAATATAATAAGGGGGCTGTACTAATAAAAATAAGGGGTTACACTAGTAGTATAGGGACCTAACATGCCCCTCTCCTGCAAAAAGTGTTGTCCTCGACGCTTGAGTAGTTCTTGATGCTTCTGTAGAAAATTCTTATCATCCCATGCGGAATATTCAGCATGTAATTTCTTCCACTTGATGAGATACTTTGAAATTGATCAATTTCGTCACTGTCGGGTTCTTGTTTCTGTGACTGCTCTAGGTTCCAATATGATTTTTCCTTCCTCATCAAGTTATTGCAATATTGTTTGAACTAGGATCTTCTGCACCTTTTGAATGAGTGGCCATACTTCTTCATCCTTCTTCCATTCATCCCTTGCTTTGTTTCTCCAATTTGGTTGGATAATAGAAATAGAAAAAAACAATGCTTCTACATCCTCATCCTTTCTTGAGAGTGCATCTGCAATAACATTTTGCTTCCCATTTTTGTAGATGATTTCAAAGTCATAACCCAACATATTTTTGACCCATTTTTTATGTTCTTCTAAAGATAATCTTTGTTCTTCTAAAGATAATCTTTGTTCTAAAAAGTATTTAAGACTATCATGATCCATTTTTACCTTGAAGTGTCTTCCCATTAGGTAAGGTCGCCATTTCTTAAGTGCATGTAGTATTGCCAACATTTCCTTCTCCTAAATAGCTTGCTTGAGATGTAGCCGTAAAAATACGCAATTGCCTACATCGAAACTTCTTTCAATGCAATGTTGATCTACCTGTTGTTTCATTCGATTTTACACCAAAGTGGCGTTATCCTTTAAAACTTGGAGAACTTGTTGTTGATGCTCGATGTGATTTTTCACTGCTTGAATCTTTTTCTTCATGATATGTCCTTCTATCTTGAGTGTTTGACGAGTGGTAATTTCTTCCAATGCATTACAAGATATGGTCAAATTCATTTCTTAATGCTCAATGTGATCTTTCACTTATTGAATATTTTTCTTATTTATATGTCCTTCTATCTTGATAGTTTAAGGAGTGGTAATTCTGGCCAATGCATTACAAGATATGGTCGGATTCGTTTCTTCTTTCTCGATGTGATCTTTCACTTCTTGAACCTTTTTCTTCTTGATATGTCCTTTTGTCTTGAGAGTTTGAGTGGTAATTATTGCCAATGCTTTACAAGATATGGTTGAATTCATTTCTTCTTTCTTTGGGGTTGGTTCCTGGTGTATATCCTCTTCTTTTGATGTTTCGTGATCCTTTTCTTCCTCCTCTTCATAATCTATGTAAAATAATTTCTTCTCAGCACACTTATGACCTTTAGTGTATTTGCTATCACAACCGTAACAAAGCCCTTTTTCTCTTTTTTCTTCTAATTTTTGTGGTGTAAACCTTGTAGGTTGTGGAAGGCTAAGAGAAAAAACACTTCCATAATTATAGTCGTGAGTGGTGGGATTCCTTGTGTCCATAATTTCGCTTTCAATTTTTCTTGCCAACCTGAATGCCTTCCCCAATGAATTAGGTTCCCAAAGATGAACCTCATGTTGAATGTTATCCTTTAAATTCCCTATGAAGGCATCAATCCATCTAGAATATCATTTAACCTTATATTCAATTTTTCAACCCTTTTGTTTGAGATTTATCAATTGGCTAAAGAAAGTGCTTCTCTTTGTATCCTCATAATGTGTTATCATTTCCTCCATGAAAATTGACCACGTGACAAGTGGTTTACGAGAACAAAGCCCTTCATACCACAAAAATTGATTCAGTTCCAAATATAAAGATGAAATATGTACCTTTTGTAATAGTTGCACCTCATGTAGATCAAAATATTGCTCCATCTGTAATATCCAATTTAACGGATCCTTGTTGTTAGACTTCCTCATATCGCCTTTTCTTGATTTTAGGGGCTCGATCTTGAAATGACTATAACTTCGTAATTTCAGATCTACAAGTTCTAAAACTTCGTCCTATAGTATCCCTTTGAGTCCTCTTTCTAACCTCACAAGTCTGACCAAGAATGGATTCTGCAAGGAAGAATTATGTCAAATATACCACGATGACCTGATTATAGACTAGTTCAATAGAGTGAACTTGTATGAAGTGTCGTGTGTCACATTTTCAACCTTTGGACCTGAAACTGAAACATAGAAAACTATAGGTTGTGATATTTATGTAACTTCTTATGAAATTCCAATCTCATGCTCAAAGTGAAAGTTATGATGATATTCCCAAGGTCACCTATTTGGGATGCAATTCAAGAGCCCACAGAAACCCTAACTGTCTTAGATTGTATCTCCAAAAATATAAGAAAACAAGATTTGAAATTAGGGCTTGAGCTTCACCACATTTTTGGCTCAAATGGGTTTTAATTTCAGAGTCTAAAACTGTGTAGAAAAACAATTATGGTGAAAATTCCACGATGACCTATTTGAGATGGAATTCTGGAGCTTCCAAAAACCCCAACTTTCTCAAATCATATCTTCGAAACTATAGAGCAACAAGATCGTAAATTTAGACCCGAGGTGCAACGAGACTTTGAATCAAATGGAATATGTGTTTAGCATCTGAAACGTCACAGAAAAAACTTTATAGTGAAAATGCCACGATGGCCTGTTTGGAGCAGCGAAACCCTAGAATCCAAAGCTCTGATACCAAATGCTATGAAAACAGCTCACAAAAAGATAGAAAAGATAGATAAATGCCTTCAAAATAATCCTCTTCAAGTGGGAAACCTCCTTTACATTACACAAATCAACAATTCTTGGATGATACAAATGACAAGACCTTTCTATATATAGGAGTCTAAAGGGTCACAATATAATCAGAGATGACATAACAATAATAATGTAAGGGCACAATAATAACAATATGGGGACTACATAGGCACAACAATATAATAAAGGGGTTTTACTAATAACAATAAGGAGTTACACTAGTAGTATAGGGACCTAACACCTAGAGAGGTAGTTTCAAATGGAGGAGCGCAATTCATGTCACACATACTAGCAAAGCTTATGGAAAAATATGGAATCAAGCATAGGATAACGACCCCATATCATCCTTAGGTGAACAATCAAGTGGAGAGAACAAACAAAGTATTGGAAAACATCCTCACTAAGACCGTGGCAAATCATCATCGGGATTGGGTTGTAAAACTTCCTAAAGCTCTTTGGGCATACAGAACAACATGGTGGAACACAACAAGATTTTCTCCATTTGAACACTTCTATGGAAAATCCCCATTGTTCCCGATGGAATTTGAAATAAATACACTCAACATAGCTCTGGAAGTAGGATTAGACCTCTCAGAAGCCCAGAAACACTAGCTGGAACAACTAAATGGACTTGATGAAATCTGTTTAATGGTTGTCTAGAGGATTGTTGCCATACAACAATAGAGAGCAAAATGGAATGATAAATTATTAAAAATAAGGTGTTTCATAGAGGGGATTGGGCATTACTATATGATTCCTGTTTTAAGAATTTTGAAGGAAATCTTCGCTCGCGATGGTTGGGACCGTATGAGGTTGAGGCAGTATTTGACAATGGGACTGTTAGATTAGTCGCAATCAATGATTCTCGTGTTTCTTTTATTTTAAATGGACATCAACTTAGAATCTACCACTACCCAGCCTCCAGAGAAGCCTTCATCAAACATCTCTCTGAAAAATCTGGATTAAAGGTTGTTGGTGCAGAAAATGCCTCCTTTCCTTCGCTCACGATGGTTGGGACCGTATGAGGTTGAGGCGGTATTTGACAATGGGATTGTCAGATTAGTCGCAATCAATGATTCTCGTGTCTCTTTTATTTTAAATGGACATCGACTTAGACTCTACCACCACCCAGCCTCTAGAGAATCCTTCATCAAACATCTCTCTGAAAAATCTGGATTGAAGGTTGTTGGTGTAGAAAATGCCTCCTGTGCACCCTTGAATTATATATATATATATGTGTGTGTGTGTGTGTGTGTGTGTGTGTGTGTGTGTTGTTACTACTCACTTGTTTGTCCTTTTGTAGGAGCTACTATTGAGACACGATGTTGTGGAGCTGAAAAATTTCCCGAGTGATTGGAGAAGTCACTCCACCAATACTGATACTCTTGAAAAAAATTTAAGTATCATATGTTGTTACTCCTCGGGTGCTATTACTCTGCAAATACTCATACTCATGAAAATTTTCTAAGTATCATATGTTGTTACTCCTGGGGTGTTGTTACTCTGTCGATGTTGTTACTCTCGAAAACTTTCTAAGTGTTGGATGTTGTTACTCTGTCGATGTTGTTACTCCCAAAAATTTTCCAAGTGTCGAATTTTGTTACTCTTGAAAATTTTCTAAGTGTCAGATGTTATTGTTTCTCGGATGCTACTACTCCTTAGATGTTGTTACTCTACCAATGTTGTTACTCCCAAAAATTTATTAAGTGTCAAATGTTGTTACACAATGGATGTTGTTACTCCACCGATGTTGTTACTCCCAAAAATTTTCGAAGTGTCAGATGTTGTTACTCCCGAAAATTTTCTAAGTGCTAGATGTTGTTACTCCTCAGATGCTGCTACTCCTTGGATGTTGTACTCCATCAATGTTGTTACTCTCGAAATTTTTCTAAGTATTAGATGCTACTACTCTTTGGATGCTGCTACTCCGACCTTACCCTGCCAACTGTCACTTCCCTCAGGTAGGTCGCCAGGTACATCTCCCTTGACTTTTATGGATTTAATTAAATATTCCATGGACAAGACATTGACATGTCATGGGTTGATATTTATAAGTTGCGGGGATGTGCCGTCATAATTGAATGACGGCGTAATTAAACCGCACTAATGATTAATCCAATACCATCATTAAACCTTGTGCCAACGGTATTCTCCACGATCTTCACCATTATCTATGGGATTTGAAATAGGTACTAATTAGTCCTTTCTAATTTAATGTGGAATAATTACCATTTCATCCACCGTACTTACCATAATTTGCCATATTTTCTTCGTTTCTCGAGAAATAGCCTACCGTATTTACCGTCATTCCATTTCATTCAATTTTTTACCATGTTGTTACTGTAAGAATTTGTTGTTGTCACTCCTTCCAATGGTCTGCTGCATTCGAAGTGCTATTGTTACACAGTAATTTGTCACTGCCTTCACTCCCAATCCATCTACTGTGTCATGTGTCCAAGTCAAACATGCTCATACCGAACAAATACTCTCTTATGCTGCCAATTGACCTACTTTTCCTAAGTTATCTGCATCATCGCGACTATGGACTTAATATATGCATTGGAGGGTGCTCATAAACAATCTAGCCGCACTACCAGCGCATAAGTACATTTGATTCCTATGATGGTCTGATTGTTGGCATTATGACTCAAGTTTGGCACAGGTTTATAAGTGTTGTCCTTGATGACAACTCTCTCAAATAATACAACACAAGTTCACGCTCTCAAAATAGTAGGAAATGAGAGATCCGTAGGTTCCTCATTCACAAAGTTGCAGTCATCAGCAGGTTCAATAGGTGCGTTGATCAAAAGGTGCAGACATGTTCGCAGGTGTACCGAACAAAAAGTGCGGATGTAAAGTACACACACTTTCATGTAGAGAGAAATGCGTGCACATGGGAAATCTTATGGTTGGTCCATGGTATTTAGTCCAACATTTTTTATCCTATGGTTTTGGTCCGTGGTTTTGCATCTAAACTATTGAACCCAGGTTTTGGGTCCCTAGTATTGGATTTCTATGGTTTTGGACCATGGTTTGAGTAAGGCCTAGCCTATAAAAAGGAAAGGAGATCTTTTGGTTGTACATAGTTGTGTTTAATATCTTAAGAAGATCACAACATCTGAAAATACTGGTGATCGGTTGGTGAGTTATAGCTAGATCAAGGAGAAACTTGAGCATTATAAGACAGATCTACTGATGGGTTGAGATCTCTTTTGCGCATGATCAGATCTATAAATCTAATAGTCTGGGGTATAATTGAAGTCTGATAAATTGTCTATACACAGAGGTCCGCAGACTTGACATAGTGTAGGTGCGGAGGTCCGTAGGCTAGACATAGTGTAGGTGCGGAGGTCTACATTTTCAGTACAATGCAGGTGCGGAGGTTCGCAGTATAGACACAGCGCAGGTGCGGAGGTCCGCAAGCTCAACACAGCAGAAGTGCGGATACTCGTAGGTTTCTATTCGTGAAGTTGCAGACTTTTCTTGAAATATGTTTTAGCTGTTTTTGTATATTACTGCAGTATTCAGGGTTCTGAATTGGTGTCTGGTTGTTGTGTGCTAAGAAGTTATTGATTTAGTATTTGTACAAGGAATTTGGTTGATTGTAGATCTATTTGATGGATCCAATTTGAAAATTTATGAAACGTGGTCCGTGGAAGAAAAGAGAAGGTCGAAGCCTTCAGTAGGTCAGCACGTACAAAGCTAAGGGGGTTGTAGCTCCCTTCCAAGAGAGTCTAGAGGACGAGAGAAGGTTGTATCCTTTTGCAGGTTGAAGCCTGCGTGCTGGTATAAGACTGCACCAGTACAGAATCATTGTAAAAATAAGTTTCTAATTAAAAGAAGATAGAAACATATAGCAGCAGGTGGTTTTCACCCACATTGTGTTTCCACCTTATATCTTGTGTTCTTTGGTGTGATTGTCTGCTCTATTTTTCCTGTTTACTGTTATATGGTTCTGACACACATATTAATGATCAACATCTGAAGAATAAATTAAATTATAAGTATAGAAGGTATACACAAGATTCATTAGTCAGATCTGCAAACGTTTGTATAAATTGAAAAGGAATTTGATAATACCGATACACCCCCCCCCCTCTCAGTATTATTTTTAACACCGATTTCATGCTCCAGAGCGAGGTTACTTATTATATTTAGCGATTATCTAACTTGCTACATTGCTCACTAGCGATGTCAGTGCTAAAGCTTAGTTATGTACTCGCAATGATCCAGATTGGGCGAATTTGTTCCAACAGTCGACCTTCTGGATGACTCCATACCTAGTTGTTCGCATAGTTTGTGTCACCCTTCCTTCTCTGGCATGGTAGTTCCGTCAATTGTGCTACCTTCCTTGGGGATAAGCTCTGTCTTCCACCTTTCATGGAGACTCCTTCTCCTATTTAAACACTCACCTTTGCTATGATCAGCTATTTGGTAAATTTTTGGATTGAGCAGTGTTGTTAGTGCTTTTGATAGATAGCTGGTGTGGGTGTTATAAGTGTGAGAGTGTTGATAGCTTGTGGAAGGTTGTGAAGTGCCCTTGACTTTATGTAAAACTTATGAGTGAGAGAGAGACTTTGTATGTTGGGGATCCATCTTCAAAGAGTGAATTCTTGAAGAACATGTTGGCTGGATTCCTCTGAGAAGGCTTGTGATGTCAAGACTTTGGTTGTAAGCTTGCTCTTATTTCATTATTAATATAATCAATGATGTTTTCCTATGTCTTATATGTAAGTTACTTGATAGCTCATGAATTCTTGAATTTGTGAGTAAATAGATCGTTTTTGTTTTCCGGTTACGTGCTTTGTTGTATTTCCTTTGCTTTGTTTCAGGTTGATCACTCATTGAGGAGAAGGAAGCGAAAGTTGGAGCAGCGCAACAGAACTCCATCGAACACTGTTTAAGGTAGGCCTCCAACTATAACTATTTAAGGAAAGCTATTGTTGATCTGTCCTTGTTTGTGACTAGACCCACTCTAGGGCTAGAGGGGTTGCCTCTGTCCACAGAGGGAACACTTTCCTGCATCACAAATTGGCGACTCCACTGGGGAGTCTGTCCTATGTTCTTCTCTTTGCTCTTGTTTTGGTTTTGATTTTGTCTCTCTTTGCTTTTGGGGATTGATTAGCAGTCTTCTGGTCACCTGGATTGATATGGGAGGTCCCTCTTTGGCTAGTTTTGGTTTGGGAGTTTGGTTGCTGGTTGCTCAAGATTCGTTTACAGCTTTCTTGTTGGTTTGATTGAGCCTTCCTCATTCTTTGTTTCTAGTTGATTTTTAGTGATATTTATTGAACCAATCTTTGGTATTGATTCGATTTCTTTTCGCTACCGAACATAGATCATGATTGTTTGGATCAATCAGTTCTTTCACACTTTCTTGTTTGCTTCTTTGAATTTAAAACATCAAAAATCAAAAGTTTGTATTCATTTAGTGTGTGAAAGTGAAAGTGAATTTGCATTTCAAGGTTGCATATTGAAAAGCGAATGATAAAATCTCTCATTAGTAGTACCCATGCACTGTAGGAATTGATGTTTCTATGCATTTTGTGATTGCATTTGTTCAGATTGGTTTTCTTGGTTTAGGAATGGTCTCTCTACCCTCTCGTAGGTAGGTTTTCATTGAAAGAAAAGGATATTTCATTCATTTTAGTTGCATCCTAGGTTTTGTTGTATACATATGGTAGGGCCTGAAAATTGAAACATAATTCAGGATCAACCTTAAAATGAACTGAATAAATCTAACAACACATTGGAACATAATTCTCATTATTTAGAGGCCTAGGCTAGAGACGTGCTCTGGTGTCATTAGACCTAGTCACTATTGTTCTCACTCAAGGTTGGGTGATTCCTCCTTCTGTGACTCAATAGCGGTCTAGTATAGAATTGCGCTCCCATGTACCATCGAGTATATGTTGGGAGACCCCACTAAGTTATCATCCTATATCCTTAAGAATTTGTGTCTGCCGCTTTGCAAACCATAACGCACCGAACACAACATTCAGGAAGATTGACTGCTGTACGGAAAGTCCTTGGTTTTCATATGACTGCCAAGGTGTATATGTAGTTTTACAGGTTGTTTGGTAAACATTTCGCCTAGTTCTCCAAAGTAGTCACTTTCATTCCTTTTCGGAATCCCTAAAAGAAAAGGTCCATCTGAGCACTTGTCACTTTAGACTCATTAAATATTCGAAAGCGACTAGAGTCATCTTTTGGTCCTTTTCTCAACTCTTTAAAGATGAAAAGGTCAAGTTTTGTTTCTATGTCTTAAAATTTATTTGGCCATGTTCACATTTACCTGGTTAGATCTTGTTTGCATTTATTTTGAGTAGGGTTCCTTCTCATTAGTTTTCCTAGGATTTTGAAGTGAATCATCCTGGTGGAATCATCGATCCCATCTCCCATTCCAAGTGACCAAGGGTCTCCATCCTCTGTCTCTCCCGAGGTTCTGGTTGTTAGTGATACTCTCCCTATCATCTCAAGTATCCAACTACTTAACTCTCGCACCCAAGAGGACGAGTCTTACGATATTAATTGGAATCCCATTTGGGAGCCTTCTGAGGAAGACTTTCCCACTACTCCTCCTAGTGTTTCGGTCCCGATCTCTTCCTCCGACATGGATGAGATGACTCCCATCTCTGGTGAAGAATCCTTTGTGTTAGAAAGTGAAATTCCTATTCCTACGGAAACAAGAACTTCACCTTTCCATGCGATAGGAACTTCACATTTCCGTGTTACTTCCCTTGGTGTCACATTACCTCTAAGGTATAATGGCTTGGTAGACATCATTGGTTCTAGGTCTCCTCTTTCGAGTTCCATATGGTCTCGTACCGTCCCTCTAACTTCAGAGCCATTCACCTTTCAAATTCACAATGTGTCCATCACATCTATTCTGAACATGCCAACTATTTGTGTGGCTTCTTCAGCCCTTGTTGTCAGTGTCGCCACTGCCTCTTCAATGGTTACTACTATTGTCGGACCCTCTGTTGGTCCTACCTATAGTGGCCCAACGGCAGGAGTTGTTGATCCCACATTAAGTGCCCCACCTTCTTCTGGTTCCATTCCAGCAGGGGGGGCACATGATCAATATGTACAAGCTCTTTGGAATCCGGATCCTCAAAATCCGTTTAATTATTATGATTCTTGTGGAGGTCATATCTATTACCCCAGACCTATGCCATCTCAACTCGCGGTTGAGGTCATGGTCCCGTTGTCTGTTGCTTTGGGTACCACCACTTATCATGGTGGCCAAGCACCACCCACAAATTTTCAAGGGCCATCTTATCAAGGTCAGCCTTCTTACGGACAACCTTATCCAGGGCAACTTGGAGGCCCACAAGGACAACCCTTCCAGGCACAACCTTCGACCTTTGGTGGTTCTTCCTTTACCTAATTTGGGCAGCCTTATGGTAACACGGGATAACCTTATATTCAACAAGGTCAACCCGGTGTCCACCAAGGCTACTTTTCTGGGCAAGTTGGTCAGCCTTACGTTCAGTAAGGCCAACCCACTATCTAGCCTGGTCAACCCAATGGACAGAGTGGTCAGTCTCAAAATCAGCCAGGCCAACCAACTGTCTAGTCTGCTAAGCCATCTGGCCCATCAGGACAACCCTCAGTTGTGCAAGGACAACCCACTACCCAGCAAGCTCAACCTTTTGGGCAAGTGAGTCAACCTCAATCTCAGCTAGGTCAACCTTCTAGCTAGATGGCTCACCCTCAGTTTTTTCAAGGACATCCGTCTGGTCCTTCTCAACTGGGCACTCAAATGATGGTTTCCTCTCAAGTGCCACCTAGTTTTCAGCCCCAGTCTGGGCTCCAGACCCAATCTGATCCTCAAATTCAGGATGGATCCCAATCTCAACCTGCTTATCAAACCCATCCTAGTTGCGAGGCCCAGTTTGGAGCCCAACCACCTTATGGTACCCACCAATCCCAAGGGCAAGCCCAATTTGCCCCATATCAAAATTATCAACAACTGTAGGTAAATCCTTACCATAATTTCCAGCAACCTTATGTTGCTCCTTCAGGCCAAGTTGGTAATCAATGGAATGCTGGGGAGCAAGTCCAGGGTCAACCATCCAGTTACATCTATAACCCCTATGGGAAAAATTCCTACATTCAAAAACCCTTATGGGCCAAGTCCGTCTGGAAAAAACCAGTGGGGGCAACAAACAACTGGATGGAACTCTAATACTACCTCCTACCCATGGCCACAAATGTTCTTTAATCCTTAGTTACCCTTTCTAGCGACGTTGGAATTACCGGACGTGTCCAAATTGACAAATGAACCCATTCTTCATAATCTGTATTAGCCACCGATTTCAACTAAAATTCTGAGTGATTGTCCCAAGTTTGATGGTAAAGCTGGAGAAGATCCCTAGGCTCCTGTTATGACGTATCATCTATGGTGTTCATCAAACTCATGGCTTGATGATTCAATCCGACTTCGCCTTTTTCAACAGACTCTCACTGGCTCTGCTGCTAAGTGGTATATTGAGTTAGCTCGCGGATCTTTTCAGGACTTTAACTCATTAGCTATGGCATTCTTAACTCATTTTCAGTTGCCGATTCACTATGAAACGGGCACACATCTCCTGAAATCCTTAAAACAGACTACAGACACACATATCTCCGATCATATTCATGAATGGAGATGATGTCACCATTTGATTAAGTTTTGGATTCCCGATCAGCTTCTGACTGACTGGTTTACAACCTCATTTGTTGGTCCAATAGCTTGGGACATTGCTATGGGAGCATGTGCAACTGAAGAGCAAGCTATTGTGCGTGCTCAGTACCTTGACCTGGTTTACTCCCAATCTAGTATGTTATATGATTATTTGCCTGATGCTCCGAGGCCCAGAACTTCCAAAGCTCCGCCGACGTCCTCTATTGACAGTGTCATCGGTTCTATCAATCTGCCCTCTAAGAAATCTTCCGCAAACCCTGGGAAGAAAAAGTTGAATGCTTCAAATGAAAATACTTCTCAGGCCATATCCAATGCTGGTAATACTTCCAAGGTGAATGCCATCCAGTCCACCATGGCAGACAAAGCCTCGAAAGGGAAAAAGAAGGGAAAAGGAAAGAATAAATCTGAACAACCGAAGAAGGATTCCCCTAAACCTCCACCCGAGGAATATGCGAAACACAAGCCTAAGTATCCTTGCCTTATCTGTGACGAGGATCACTATACCAAAGACTACCCAAGGCGGTCTAAATTTAGACGTTTGTTGGAAAGCCCCCATAGAACTCCTACCGTGCTCAAAGAGCCTTTTCCCTCACAACAAACTCAAATGGTGGCTGATCCATCTCAATCCTCTTCTCCCTTTGGTTCTCAGGTATTTATGGTTGGGACGATTCCCGTCCACATTAGTACTCGAGAAAAATAGTATCTGTCGCCTACCACGAAGGAGCTTGAAGTCCCCTCTAGTGCTTCTCCATCCAATTCTAGTACCCTTGATATTGAGCGACCTAGCACTAAAATGGTCACCTGACCTCCTCCTAAATGTGTACTCCGGAAATCTTCATACAACCCCAATGCTCATGCTACTCAGCACTATAGCATCATTGAGGACTTAGCCCAGGCTCCATCAGCTATGTTCGCATTAGAAGTTCTCTAGAGCTGCCCCTCTCAGAGGAAGTCTTTGCTATCGGCCATCGGTGGCATCGACCCAGCCGACTCAGATTTGATTACTTTTGACCTGGACAGTCATATACCGAGGTTGCCTCACCAAATTACCTTCCTTATTCAGGTCATCATCAATTCCAAAACAATTCATCGTACCGTCATTAATGAAGGCGCTTCTACTTGCATAATGTTTGTTGCTTGTTGGAAGGGTATTGGTTCTCTGACTCTGAGCTAGTCTCCTACGACCTTGGAAGCCTTTGATGGGAGAGAGTCTCGTCCTTATGGTATCCTCCAATGCTTTCCCATTACATTAGAAGGAAAGACGGTCGAAGTAGAGGTTGAAGATGTCGATGCCAATTTAACTTACAACCTCCTTTTAGGATGAAGCTGGACATATGTCATGCAAGCCATGGCCTCATCTCTATTACATGTCATTTGTTTCCCTCATCAGGGGAAGATCATCACAGTAGACCAGCTCTCCTTGTTCACCTCTTCCTCCGATGGCAACGTGCCTTTCGTGGAGCATACCTCAGTTCCTCTTGAGAGTGTGGGTGCTGGACTCTTTAAAGAACCTATTGTTATGGGTGTTTTTTCACTCCCACCTCCCAATATCGCCCCCATTAATATGATTTCTGCTCGCTTTGATCCATGGTTTCTTCCTCCTACCGATCAGATAGAATCCTGGGGCGATGAGATGTCGTTGAGTCCTACTGAGCTCAACTACGTCGAAATTGTTTCTGCATCGACTTCATCCTCTGAACTTGCTCCTTTGAGTAGAGCTCTCAACTTGTACATGCAGCCCCCTTGGCTTGGAGATAGCGCTTCTTCAGACCTGTTATAGGAACTTTTTCCTTCTAATGAAGCGATCATTGAGACTATGTCTTTCGAGGAACCCCCCTAGCTTGATCATCACCATCGTTCCTCGTTTTTCCTTACCCATCGGGAAATTCTTGCTTTTCTTAAGCAGTTTGCTTCTTGTTTCCCTTTTCAACCTCTTCAGACACCTATTCAAATCCATCAAGTGTCTTATGAAGGGAATATGGGGAACATCACGCAAACTCAGCCAATCAACATCTCTGTTAAACCAGGGATTGTCGAGCACATCCATGTTGGATTAACTTGCACTCCAGAGGAGATTCAGCTCTATACAAGTCTCTTTTGTGAATTTCATGATTTGTTTGCCTGGTCTTACAAAGAGATGCCTGGCATCGATCCTAGCATCGTGGTGCATGAGATACCTACCTATCCGGGTGCTAAACCTGTTCGACAACGTCTACGCCCCATGCACCCCTGAAAGGCTACAGCTATTAAGACAGAAGTTGAAAAGCTTCTTAAGGCTGGTTTTATTTACCCCATCCCACTCACAAACTGGGTCTCTAATATTGTCCCTGTCACTAAAAAGCAGGGCACTATCAGGGTATGTGTTGATTACCGTGATATTAATCGAGCTTGTCCTAAAGATAACTTCCCTACACCCTTCATTGACTAGCTAATTGATGAGTGTGCCGGGAGTGAAATATACTCATTCATGGATGGATTTTCTGGTTATAACCAGATTAATATTGCCCCCACCGATCAACACAAGACCACCTTTATCTGTCTGTGGGGCACTTTCGCTTATAAGAATCTCCCTTAGACTTTAAAAATGTTGGTGCCACCTTCCAACGTGCAATGTCTTATGTGTTTCATGATATTCGACACATTGTGCAGCCTTACTTGGATGACTTTTGAGCTCACTCAGTAAGGCGCCAAGACCATCCCACCCACCTTCGTGAAATTTTTCTCCATTGTAGACACTATCGTATCCGGCTCAATTCGCATAAGTGTGTCTTCTGTGTCAATCTGACAGACTTTTCGGGTTCATCGTCTCTCGAGAGGGCATCTATTTGGATCCTCCTAAAGTCGAAGCCATCCTGAATCTTCCTCCCCCTGCTTCTTTGCAGCAATTGCAGAGTTTGCAGGGAAAAGCAATTTTTTTACGACGATTTATTCCGAATTATACCGAAGTAGCTAAAGGCTATACGCGGTTATTGAAATGTAACACCCCTTTTTATTGGGATACCACTACCTAAGAGTCATTCGAGCACCTCAAGGCTCTCCTTGTTTCTGCTCCTTTGTTACTTCCCCCTGATTATCACCGGACCTACACTCTTTACTTGGCCGCTACTGATACCACCATCGGCATGGTTCTAGTTCAAGACGATGATGATGGTACTGAGCATGTCGTTTATTATCTCAGCCACAATTTACTTGATACGGAAACTTGTTATGCCCATGTTGAGAAGTTGGCATTGGCCATTGTTTATGTCGTCCAACGTTTCCATCATTATATACTATTGCATACCACGATGGTGATTTCTGATTGCAACTCAATGACGTATATTTTGTCACGTCAGTTACTGGGGGTAAAATACTCAAAGTGGATTTTCATCCTCCAAGAGTTCGACTTGGAGTTCACGACCACCAAGTCTAAGAAGTCCCTCATCTTCGCTAAGTTGCTTTGCTCTCTGCCATCTGTTACCGCACCCTCTCAGTTAGAAGATCATATTCTGGATGAAACTCTATTCTTGATTAGCACCCTCAATCATTGGTACAGGAATATTATTGTCTATCTTCATACGTCCTCTTTTCGTCCCAATTTTTCCAAGGACGCTCGACAACAGATTCACCACCATTCTCAACCTTATCGCATTATTGGGGACACCCTATACCAACTCGGCGCTGACTCTGTCCTCCGTCGATGTTTAACACTCGAGGAAGCCGAACGAGTTCTAAATGACTGTCATTCTGGTGCTTATGGTGGTCACATGTCCGGGTATGCCACTACTCATAAGATTCTCCGTGCTGGTTATTTTTGGCCCTCCATCTTCAAGGATTGCATTCTTACCGTCCGCTCTTCTCATGAGTGCCAAATCTACCAACGGAAAATGTGCGCGCCTCTCACTCCATTGCACCCTATTGTTACCGTTGGCCCTTTTGCCAAATGGGGCATTGAATATATGACCTGTAACCCTCAGTCGGCTGGGGGGCGTGGGTATATCATCATTCCCATTGATTATTTCACAAAATGGTCTGAGGCAATGCCTACACTATCTGAGGACGGTCACATAATGGCGTAATTTTTGTTCAATCATGTTATTTCATGATTCGGAGTCCCTCAGGCTATCGTCACTGATCATGGCAAACACTTCCGTAATCATATGATGACTGAGTTAACAACCTAGTTGGGTCTGTGGCATGATAGTTCGACACCGTACTATCCGTAGGCCAACGACCAAGTGGAAGCTGTTAACAAAGTTCTAGTTACAATGCTTCAACACACCATTGGCATGCACAAGTCCAACTGGAATTTGATGTTGTACTCCGCCTTATGCGCCTACCGAACTTTAGTGAAGGATGCCACTGGGTTCACCCCGTTCCAATTAGTTTACTGTCTAGAGGCTACCCTTCTGATTGAGTGTGAGATCCCTGCTTTGAAATTAGTTGTCGAATTACTCCCCAACACTACTCCGGTAGAAGAACGCCTTCTCTACCTAGAGAGACTAGACGAAACCCGTCGACTGGCCACTTTAGCTATTGAAGCACAGAAGAAGAGATTGAAAACTCACTTCGATCATACTGTTCATCCTCGTTCTTTTGTTGAAGGAGAATTAGCTTGCTTTATAATCAAGCGAATGATACGTTGGGGGCAGGCAAATTCGAGCCTATGTGCCATGGGACTTATATTGTAAAGCGAGTTTTGAAAAAAGGGGCCTACGAGTTGATTGATTATGAGGCGAACCCTCTAGATAAGCCCCGAAATGGGCTTTATCTGAAAAAATATTACGCATGAATCCCATGCACTCTAATTTGTACATACGTGTGTTTTTAGCAGGTGTGTTGTGTATGTGTGTTTTCATATTTTGGCTTGGTGTGTAGGAATAATTTCCACTTATTGTGTCTTTTGCTTCATATGCAGATGTCTGGTACACCTTACATTGGTTTCGCTGATGGTGCCTGCCATAGTACACGCAACCTATCTTCTGCGGCATGGGTGATCTATGATCCTCACGGTGAGTTAGTAGACCTTCAAGGTGTTTGTCTAGGTTGTACCACAAACAATGTCACTGAATATAGTGTTGTTATTGAATTACTGACCGAGGCTATCAACCTCGAAATTCGTGATTTGGTTGTGAATTTGGACTCTCAACTTGTTGTCCACCGGTTTAATGGGCGTTATTCCGTCAGAGATCATCGGATTTTAAGGTTGTATTTACGTGTTAAATTGTTAGAAAGGAATTTTGATTTTATCACATATCAACACATTCCAAGACGATTAAACACGTTAACTGATGCATTAGCCAACCATGTATTAGACAGACATTTGTGTAACATGTAATCAAAACAGCATGTAGAAGCATTCAAAAACACAATAATGAACCATAGCAATATGTATATCTATATATATATATATATATATATAATATATATATATATATATTATATATATATATATATATATCTCATGTGGCACACCGAGGCGCTCAAAAAATAAATGTATATGTCCAAATAGAGTCTGTGTTCTCCATACATCTGAGACGCATGTCTCTAAAAAAATCAGCAGGATAAAACCTAGGTGTCTACTGTGGTGGGTTATGCTCCCTATAGCATAACACCGCTCATGCAACCTGTCTCAATAATCAGTGCACCGTAGGAATCACCCCTACTGTCTGAATTTGGAACTCTATGGGGACCTCCTCGAACCCCATGTAATCAAGGATCCCCACCGTCAGACCCTCAAGATTTTGGGCCACTGTCTCTATCGAATCGCCAGCTGGAGGAGCCAAGGCTAGCTTGCTAATACCCTCTGGGTCCCTCCGCGCCTCTCGAGCTAGTCCTATGGGCCTCACTGGTCCCACATCAGCAAATACCAGAGTACCTCATTAGGACATTTGCATGAAAAAATCCAATATACAAAAATATCGTGATCAAGTGCTTTACCGCCTTCATCCCACTCCTCGCTAAGGGGTAGCTGCATATTGGGATCTCCACGAAAGTCCATCCCAGCATATGGCTAGTCCTCAACAAAGATCATCTGGCACTCCAACCACTCACGGAACATTGTCCCCCATGACACTGGGAGTCCACCACCTCCTCATGGCATAACATGGGCCCACTATGTGATCCTGAGCTCTCGCAGTCTGGGCGCGTCCAAGACCATATCTTGCAACTGCACTGCTAGCACCCGCTCCAGCATGAGTGGGATCAAGATGGATCCATAGCCAAACTGTTTCGTCTCTCATCAACGACAATTGTTAAGTTGTCTCTTCATATTAGTCGTCACTGTTTCCACCCAGTTGAACATGGTCGCATTAAGGCATTCGAGAGCCAACCATACATGGGTCTTCAATGCCTCGTGTTGGGCTTGGGAGCCCGCTACCCTTGTTACCATAAACAGAACTACACAAAGAACCATGTCTTCCACCATTGGAATTGCCACCTTCCCGCTCTCTGTTTTTCGAGACCCGGGGCACACTCATGCCATTATCATCTCTAGTGATTCGCCCCTAGGACGTTGCCCCTCTAGGATCGGCCTCTCACAGCGATAGGACAATCTGTTCAAAAAATATATGTCTGTTGCATCGAACGCGATGTCTCGGCCTCGGATTATGAATTTTTCGTCCGTTGGGTTCCATGCATGGATTATCAGCTCTAGCAAATCAGGTTGGGCCCGAAGGTGTAGAGTAAGGAATAATTTTAGCAATCCACATGCACGTAAAGCATTTCAGTACCCAGCATCAACAAAATCCTCCTCATCGTTAACATTGTGAGTTCGTTCCTACCAAACGAAGGACATGATGCCCTGCATGATGAGAACAAATGAATTAGAACTTCGTTTATAAATTTCAATCCATAATTTGCATAAAAAATAGTTTTGCGTCGTCATCGCGACTATTTTTAAAACAACTGTGATGGCGCAAAGTTCACATTTCAATTTTCTCGTGGTCATCGTGAGAATACATCATATTCTTGTGATGATCGGAGAGCATTGCGTGTAAGTCATGCTCAGTCATCGTGGACCCGAGCGGCGGACTCCAACTCAAAAATCCATTCAAACTTACATATCTAACACTCAAATGCATAAAAAGACTATTGAAATGAAGCACATGAGGAGGTCTACTTACTTGGTAGAAGTTTCACGATGAACCGTCGACAAATGAGGCCAGAATCAGCTTGAGAAATTAGCTCTGGTTGGTGCTCCAAATGCTCCAATGGTAAAATTAACAGTGCAAATGGTAAAAATAAATGAATTACCCCCCTTTTATAGTAATTTTTTGAAATATTAAAAAATTTTACTTTAGAATGTGGGTATTTACCATTTTTTGCATGATTAATTGGAGTTTTGGTTTCTAACTATGTTTCCGCATGTATTAATCATTTATGTCGAATGGGTTTTACGTTTGACGTTATTTGTGCAGAACTACAGGTCGTGGAGTCACATGTGCACTTAATCCGTAGAGTCGTCTTTAATTCTCTTTTCCGACTTAAAAGACGAAAAGATAGCCGAGTTGCCCCTTTCAACTCGTTAAACAAAATGAGAGGCGGTCTGCTTTAAGCTCTTTTCCGACCGTGTAAACGAGAAAAGATTGTCGAGCTTTTGTCATTTCAGGCTCATTATCGGTCATGAAATGGCATGGTTTCAATCGCTTTTCTACTTTTTCAGGTTGAGATCACTAATCACGAAAAGTACTCCTTGATCGTAATGGTCAAGCGGTTCTTTCGAGTATCGTTTTATACTTTTTCAGGCTCGAGAGACACAAATTTACAAAAAAGGACCCCCCTGGAGTTTTCTTTTCCGTGTCTTTTTCAAACTCTCTAAACATGAAAAAGACCATGAGTTTTACCTATGCCAGACTCGTTAAACCCTGATGACATTGGACTCGTCACCATGACGAGACTCGAGCTTATCCTCCCTAGGGCTTGTTAAACTATTACTAGGTTGGATTCGACCAAAGGTTGAACTTATATCGCAAGCATATGATATCCCCTTGAAGCTTGTTTTCAAAAATAATTGGGGTACTCGCTAGAAATGGCAGGGGAAAAATTAGAAATCATCATTGATTATCTATGCAACTAGTCACTCTTGAATATCGACACTCTTGCTTCTTGTCAGGTTGGGATATCGATACATCATCATTTGGCCTTTTGTGGGTTTGGGTTGTCATTTAGCCTCATTCCATCTGATCCATGTTGTTTTCATTAAGCCTCTGATCCCTTGGTACCTAAATGCTGCCACCCTCCAAATTCATGTCGCCGACATGTTCAAGAGTATAATCCTTCTCCAGTTTACACCCTTTCCTCTTCCTCTAATACTTTGTTTCACCGTCTACCACTTGTTCCTTGTCTCGTGTCGTTGATAGGGGAAACATTATGGCCCTCCTGCGACAGGTCGTCTCATGTTGACATCAACTCATTATCCAGGAGATTGATCTAGAGATCCCTTTGGGTGCCTTGGATCTTGCATGCCTCAATGGAAGGTTCTTCACGCCTGATGGTCGACTTACATCATTGGTCTTCGATTGGGTGATTCCATGAGTGTTCGACTTCAGCTCATTCTTCACACTTCGTGGATTGTACTGGATAGTACCTTGAGAACCATTGGCATTATTGGTGGTTTCTCTCACGCTTGTTAACGTTTACATCATCAACCAGTAATAAAGCGACTTTCTACCATGCTCGACTTCAGCACCTTTATTCGCATGTTAGAATTTGTACTATGATCGGTTGGGTTCAAGACCCTGAACTAAGATTACAAATGTTTGGGCTACGTGGATTGGTTCGTGATTGCATGACTCATTGATGGATGGCTGCGACCATACTTGAGTCTTCATGGATGGCTGCGACCATATCTTTATCCTTATGAAGAGTCGGAAGAAATGGGAGTACATGAAATAATTGGTGATACAGTTGAGGCTGCCACACAAGAACTAGCCCCGCCTGTGGAACCTATTGATGAAGAAATGGAGGCAATGGACGGAGTTGATAATGTCTTACAGTAATTGACTTTCATTAATTAAGTACAAGGAGAAGAAGTACCACTCAAGGATCTAGTGAGTGATGTTGTTACACAAGAACCACCATCACTGACCCAAATAGATGTGGATGTTGAAATGAGTAGGGGTGTCACACAAGAACCACCATCGACTTAGTCAAGGCAAGAAAATGTGGAAGGGACAAACCCTAAGGTTGACGTTGCTCCACAATAACCCGCATCAACCGTAGGACAAGAAGCAATGCATGAAGAAGGCTCACCCTACTTAAGAGATGAAGGCGATGGAGAAAAAGAACTAGAGGTAGCAGACAAGACCGATATAGACCAAGTGGAGAACATCCCCCACTCTCCTTTTTAGGCCGCAATGCCAAGAGGAGCGAGAAGGATTCGTTCCCCCCCTCCCGATGTTTAATGGAAGAGATTATTGTTCCTCCCATATTGAAGTTCATCGGCTCAAAGGAGGGAGTAGCCATTGTTGACTCATCACTTGTAGACTCCCAGCAAGGGCTTCCTGATGATCAGGATGAAAAATAAAATTTTATAGAAGGATTGGAGCAGAGGTCGATTGACGAAGGCATTATCCAGGTGACATATGTTCATGAACTGAGAAGAGGTTAAGAAGAGAGTGCTCCCAAGGATAGAAAATAAGGAAGACTTCGTAAAGAAGCTGGTTGATGCCTTTAATGATAATCCACCGCTTTTTGAACCAGGCGTAGGGCTAGGAAATGAATATATTATCAAATAGGAGTGGATAGAATAGTGTGAGAAGAGGAGACCACCTCTTAAAGTAAGGTATCAACTTCAGTTTAGAGAAACCATGCAACCAAATATCGAAGTTCGGAAGCTGCGAAATTAGGTATCTCGACTGAAGAAGAAAACAAGTATAAATGGGAGGCTATAAAGCCCAATGTCGAGGTCTCCTTAGTAGCTATACAGATAGAAGATGTTCCCACAACTTCTGTTGCCATGCAGACTGGTCCTATAAAACAATTATTCGAGGCCCGAGAATTCTTCCTAGCTGTTGAAATTCAAAAATGGCAATCTGTCGTGAATGAACATAAGAAGGAGACAAAGAGGATTCGAGAATAGGTCATTGAGATTATTACGAAGTATGTAGACTAGTTAGACAAAGCAAGGTAGAGGCAAGAGAAACAACAGAAAAAGACAAAGTACTTAGAAGAGTAGGTAGAGGTGTTGAAGGCAAATAAAGATAAGATGTTTACCTTAGCACAATAGGTAATGGCCTGTGGACCTCCTGCCGATAGTTATTCTTTATTTCTTCATGAACAATTATTTTTCTTCTGCCTGGAAAGAATTTACAAGGAGATTAGCCATGAGATTGAGGACCTCTTATAATTCCTTCGTATTATAAGGATTCATGATATCGTGAGTCAGCACTTGATGTGTGAACTCTACATGCATGGTGATTTCTTGAGGGATGATGAGACCTTTAATCTGTCTCCATTCATGGGGGATGTCCACGTCAGAGCCTTCACCTCCTACACTATTAACTAGGTTAAATGGAGGAAGGCTTGTGATACTTTTGAAGGAAATCAAGATACAAAGACATTGATTGTAAGGAGGGAGAATGGTCAGTCGGTGACTATTTATAACAACCACTCCACCTTTTTACAGAGGTGGTGTATTGACCTCTGTGTCAGACATATAGTCACTTTTTAGGATGAAGCCCTTGACATTTGTCAAAGGAGGTGGATGATGTCATCATCATCTGTCAGAAACCAAGAACCTTTTGGGGAACCCAATTTTGCACAAGCATTAGAAATAGTGCCATGTTTTCTTGCATGCATTCAGACTTGTGGGGTCTAGTGGATGGGGCTAAGTTTTCAGTTTCCCCTCATTTGGTTGCCAGCAGATCATTACACTCTAGCATATAATGTAAGCAATGATTAGTGGAAGGATGTCCTTATGAAAGATGGATATAAACCTCTGGGAATAGAGATGACTAAAGAATATGACCTTGCTCAGCTTCATGCTGACCACAGCTGGTCCAACCCATACCTAAAGAGACAGTGAGCCGCATGAGGGCATGTGTTGGCTTATATGGTCCCGACCCAGGTTCAAAGGTGATTTAGCTAGGCAAATCCCTGTACTACTGGCCCATTCGGCAATAGTCCACGAAGTGCGGACTGGAGTCTCACCCGAAGTAGTATGGGAGGGTGCTAGAACCAAGTTTCCGCATCCTGGGGATGTCTGATGAGCTTCTAGGGGTCCACGGTTTGACCCTGCACGCATGTCACTACGCGCACTCGCTATCCCTTTGCAACCTGCGATGCTACTTCTGAGCAACCCTACTTGGGGAGCAACCCGTAATGTCCAAGTCCCTTGCTATGTAATATGTTATTATCTGGTTACTTAACTTGTTTATGTAAGACTAATGATTATTACAACATCTTCAACAATCATATCAATGCATGTGATAAAGAAAACCGTATAAACGTAAAGAAGACAAAGCATAGTAGATACACAGAAATAGGAATCAACTTCTCTTTATTAATCTTCAATCCTGATTACAAACTTGACACCGCCTTGCACACTCAGCTACAGGGGTCCATGCACTGAACTACAGACTCTACTAGGTCTGTGCGCACTCAACTGCAGAGCCTCTTCCTACTACTATGACCCAATACACTTAGACTCCTACTCTAAGCTCGAACCATTCGTATTCTTTTCTCTTCTTCGCTATCTTTACAACTTATATCCTTGCTCTATTTATACAATCCCATGGTCCGCGGACCATTGGTAGGCCGATATGATTTTACATTACATTACATTACTTTAGGGCAGACAACCTTATGACTTAACCTATACTTCGCGCTCTGCGCCAACAAATCGCAGAGTCTAACGAAACCTTTGACTAAGACTTAGGCTTTGAGCCCCAAAACATGTTGTGGGGGGATTCCATGCCCAACAACATGTAGAAATACAACTTGGGGTGAGATGTTGGGTACCAAATCTGCATACTTTTTCCCTCCATTTTCACTCTCTCTCTCTCTCTCTCACTCCTTTGTATCAATAATATTTGTGTTCTGCATACACACTTCAAGTGTATATTAATGGAAGTGTATATTTGTTATTCATAATTAAATGATGAATTCACATTCTGAGTATACATGATGAAGGGGGAAAGAAGAATAGATACCCCAAACTAGGAAATTTTGCATTGCAAAGAGAAAGTGATATCAAAAAAAATAAGAGTCTATTTTAAACATGGATCTAATATGAGTTGAGAGATCAAATTTCTTCACGTGCAAACTTATTTAGAGTGCAAAATGCAATGTGTTATTTTTCAATGTTTAAATTGTATTTTTGAATTCTAAATAGAATATATATATGATCAAATAAATGTTTTAACCATAAAAAACTTAATTTTTTCATCATATATACATTAAAAAAATAAATGATATATAATATATACTTAATATGTATTAAAGTATTTTATATCACATGTAAATCGAGAAAATCTATCACACAAATTAAAATCCTTTTTATTATTAATATATTTTTAAGTATATGTCAATATTAATTCTTATTAAAATATTTTACTAATAGTCCACATTGAATATTTTTTATATAAAACATTAAAATGTTTTATTTTAACTAAGGATTGTTGTGATCTACCTCTACTAGATTTCCATTTCCAAGATTAAGACTAACAAAGGGTGGTCTAAAGATATTAAATGAAATATCAGGGTTAAGAAAGAGTGTCCCCTATCCCCTACCCTTTTTTGCATTTACATTGATAAGCTAGAAACTGCAAGTTGCAAGGGCACCGAGCTTGCTGCTATAATCACTGCTCTTCTGCTTTACGCTTATGATATCATTCTTCTTGCAAAAATCCATGATGAACTACACAAGCAGCTTAAGAATCTTCATGTCTACTGCTCCAAGATGGGTATGATAAACAATACCGACAAGACTAAAGTCATGAGCATCAAATCCAAAAAGATCACCTATGGTATTTTCGTCTACGATAACCACTACTTAGAGCAAGTTTCTTCTTATAAATATTTAGGTATTGACTTTCCTCGTCTGCTCAATTGGAATTATAGCATCAAGAAAATGATTATTAGAGGCTAGAAAGCTTATTGAGTTTAAAAACAATTGTAAGTTGGTCAATGTTTGCATTTGAAGTAAAAAAGGCTCCTCTTTGAGACTCTCGTTACCCTTGTTGTCTTAAATAGATGTGAAGTTTTTAGTTGCAGTATATCCAAAGAGTCGTGGGGAAATATTGAGATGATCCAAAAGTAATTCATAACCTACAACCTCAAGGTCAAGGGAAATACTCCCTATACTATCCTCTTGATTGAAGTTGGTTTGTCCCACCTCCCTTTAGATTCCGACTCTGTACTCACATTCGCTCAACAATCC